>JACXSJ010002889.1:0-34570 GCA_014851325.1 Pentalonia nigronervosa
TAAAACATTTCGAGGAAGACGCCCGCCCGATAGTTCTTGTATGTTTTGGAGGACACGCCGCATGAGCGTATACGAATCATATATTACATTATTCGTCACACGCCGTACCTGCGTATAATAATAGTTTATATCATGTATCTCTATCGCGACCATTATAATACAATTAACCCTCCTATAAATTAAATGTATTTATTATACACGAGTACACGACATTTTAGTGCGCGGGCAAATACACACACACACATATATATATATATATTTTATAATATCATAATTGTTATTAGTAACGCTGTATAATATGCGTCATTGAAAGTATATAGTATACCTTATGTATAATAAATACATAGTATTAAATTGTATATTTACACCATCGGACACGCCGACGACGTGAGGTTAAGTTCATTGCATAGTAAAATTCGTTTGACCCAAAATGCATAAAATATACATGGATGTATAATACCATAACATCTGTGTATTGTAAAGTTGTTGGTTGTTGTAATGTTGTTCAATACCTAGGTACAACTTTCCTTTCACTTTTTCGGAAACAATTTAATTGGACGTGTGGCAACCATATAACCAGTAAACCTACTACTCCGTCTGTTTAACTGTATAGTACTAATATATAGTATATACCTCTAAAATGTACAATATTATTACATATCTAATATCTACCACTACCAGACTATCGCCATCTATAATACACCTTCACAAAAACCGCGATTCGTAGTGTGTAACAATTTTCTTGTTTTAACTCTAATAATAATATTTCAGGTTTTTTTTTGTCTGTGAATCGTTTTGGTTTAATAAATGCTTATTAAATATTTACTATAATCATGGTAAATAATATTATGTAGGCTGTATACCAAATACAAAAATTCACCAGTTTTAAATATAATTGCCTACGCTTAATGAACAAATAATAATATAATAATGTATAAGCTAATTTTACTTTATATTTTTGTTTTCAAATTTATAATAATAACATTATCTTTTCATTAAAATATCTGAATAAGCTATAATTGTATATAAGACATAAATATATACATAATATAATACATTATGTACGTGTGTTATTTAACACGATGTCCACGCATCCTACCAGTCCCATCAAATGTACTTACCTACAATATTAATTATATTATAAGTATTATAATACCATTATCTATCAATACCATCTGTAATATACGCGAAGGACGCTCTATAGATTTTATCATTTTTAAAGCCAGATATTATATTAGGCTTGGTATGCTTTGCAGTTCCCACGATTAAAATAATATAGATATACATTCGGCATTTCTACATAGAATCTCAAAAAAGTAAACGTTTTTGATATATTTGTTTTTGTATACACGATAATTTGAAGTTTACAAAACAACTTTATAGATATAAAAATTATATTTTTTTATTTTTTATATTATACACTTTCAACTTCGGATTTTTAACTCCTAAAGTCCTAAATAAAATTCTCTTTAAAGTATTTTAATGTTTAATAATGTTGGTGAACTACTCCACTCATTTAAACTTGAAATACTTAGATTACTATTGCATTAATTAACTTCTTTTAGTTATTAGAAATTAGATTATTATACATTGAAATTCTCAGGAGAAATATTCTGCTGAAACGTGTAGAAATATAAAATTAAAAATTTATTCTTTCATTCAAAAAAGTAAAAACTTAAAAATAATAACGGTAAAAAATATAGTTTTTAGAATGACTTAAAATTATATAAAAACATACATTTCCAAAAACCTTATTACTTTTTAAACTCGAAATAATGAGTGATGTAAGAAGAATCGCTCAGTACACTTGGATTATTCACCGAGTTATAATTTATACCTGTACATACCCTAATGTATACTTAAATACATATTTCCCTCGAAGTTATTCATTTGTATTTGAGTAATAATTTCAAAAAAATAATGCAAATATGAAACTGGATGCGGACATCTTGCAAGACGCCAGGATGAGCATTATGTTGGACTCGGCCACTCTGGGTACTATTATTATGTTATACTATGAATACAAGTGTTAAAATGGTATTATTATAATACAACCTTGCAAGTTGCTGCAGGGCTGCATTTTTGTAAGGGATTGTATAGTGGGAAACTTGCTTACACATCCCCACAACGTTTTATAATGTTAATGTTTTATCAATAAACGATGGCAGATTGGCAGCGATGGGGGAGTAATGTATTCACATAGATCCCTCGCTGCTATCGGTTAAGGTCAAAAAAAAAAAGCTACAGAAATACAGAAGACATTAGTTTTGTATTTAAAAAATATGATTAAAATATTCATATTTTAATTAAATTCTTAACATGAAGAAATAAATAACTTAATCACTATTAAAAAAAAAAATAATGTTATTATTAATAATACCACTATAATATTATAGCACATATTTTATCCTATTTTATTGTATATTATAATTTATGATGTCATTACGAATGTCAAACAATGAAATAAATAGGTACGTCTGAACGTATTTTAACTGTGTACTTATTTCAGCTTAGACTATATGATGACGTTTACTATAAATTATAATAGGCATATAGTTGAAAAAACATAAAAGAAAATACAACAAAATAATGAATTTACTTTTTAAAATTTTGAATCTATAGGATCCAATGATTTCAAAAATTAAATGTACGTAACTTCGAATTTTTAATGTTGGAAAACCAAAGTTTTGTTGTCTGTCTGGCTAGTTATTATCTACCTCTAACTACAGGTCACATGATACTGGGTAGGTTAGAGTTAAGACCGCACCTAGACGGCTAGACGGATATTAGATACTATTCGATATATGTATATTATACTTTGTAAGACGGTGTGATAATGACTTATGTAAATATATATAACCTATATATATATATATATATGTATAAGTGTTTTACTGTTCTGTTTAAACACGTTCATGTATATTATATATTTTTTCCATGTGGTTTTATGTCGTTATAATAAGTACAGAGATTTAACCGAATCGAATTTTGTAGGAACATTTATATGGCTTGTAGACCAATAGTCACCTGTGGTGAAAATATTTTAACATTAAGTTTTTTAACCGATATCTGTTATCTGTGCATCGAATATCATATATATGAATAAAACAAAGGGGCGTATGCCACGTTTCGTACATACTAGCAATCTTGCCTAGAGCGCAAAGATTATTAATCCTCTTCCAATCCACTGTCGATATTATTATTATTATTCGATTGCACTGATAATAGAATATATTATAATATGACACACCGTCACCGTAATATATTATAACTATTTTTCAATTGTATTGTCTGTATATTTGTATGATTTTTTGAAATGATTCATTTAATTACTTAAGTATAAGCGAACAATCGCAAGACAAATATGTTATTATTTATTAATTTTAACTCTGTGAATAAACCAAATATACTGCAGGACAATTCTCCTTACAGTAAAAACTTATTATATTGAATTCAAAAAAAAAAAAATAACATTTTTGGAAGTATTTTTTTTTTTTACATAATTTGAAGTCATTATAAAAAATAATATTTTTTATAAAAAAATATATATCTTTTATTATTTTTTATCGCTATTATTTTTAAGTTTTTACGTTTTTGAATGACGGAATACATTTTTAATTTTATATTTCTAAACATTTCAGCAGAATATTTCTTTTGAGAATTTCAAAACACATATTAATAGAATTTTCAACAAGTAGTTAATTAATGCTATAGGTAAATATTTCAAGTTTGAATGAGTGGAGTAGTTAACCAACATTGTTATACATCAAAATTCTTTAAGAAGTATTCTTCTGAGGATTTTAGAAGTTAAGAATATAAGGTTGAAAATGTATATGTTGTAACTTATAACTTATAATATGAAAAATAAAAATCTTAAAAAAATTTAATATTTTTTATCTAGAAATATTGTTTTATAAACTTAAAATTATTATATATA
Organism: Pentalonia nigronervosa; assembly: GCA_014851325.1. Lineage (NCBI taxonomy): Eukaryota > Metazoa > Arthropoda > Insecta > Hemiptera > Aphididae > Pentalonia > Pentalonia nigronervosa. Next base: position 3,938 of record JACXSJ010002889.1, read on the forward strand.
CAAAAAAATATATCAATAATGTTTTGTTTTTGAGATAATGAATTTTTCAGTTAAAGAATCATCCAGTTTAAGGTTATACATTATAATAATATATATGTTCATTTTTATAAATGGCATTTTTGTACATTACCTTATATTATATTTACTTTTTATTTGATCATGTACCCAAAATAATCTTAACATTATAATTATTATTGTTGTGTTGTTAGATTCGTGGTATAAGAATACTAATGTTGCATAAGACTACATAAATTTTTCTTTGTATTATGTTAAAACGACATTCATATTTTCAGTTGTCCAAGTTTCGGATATAATGAAATGTGCAACGAAGCGTAGAAAAACCTACCACTATCATCTATCTACCTACAACCTACCTACGGCTATACACTATAGTAACTATACTATACGAGTTGACGATTGGTACAATGAGTATAATATTTAAAAGAACGTTATAAATGCTTATAATAAAGGATGGCTCGTCAGTCGACAGTCGAATATAGTTATTATTATGTACAAAGATATAAATCTGAAATAAAAACCAATTGCTGCAATGTTTGGGAATGTCGGGGCTGAGAAATAATTCGTTTCTGTAAAAAAAAAAAATAATAATAATAATAATAAAACGTAAAACGTAAAAAAGACATTATTTATAGAAATTCGTGGAAACAAGAAAAAAACTAAATAAAATAATTTAAAAACCACATTTAAACCAATTCAAATATAAAAAATGTGAAAATCGACTATTCGAAAGAAATAATACGAAATTAAAACCAAAATACAATAATGGATAAATACGCGTGAATTAATAATACGGTAACCTATATCATTGAGTTTCATTCTTGATTTTAGATTCCAGAACGTATGACTTAAGTTCTTAAATTAGTCTCATAATATAATTGCAACGAAATAGTTGTTATCGTCAGCATATACAACATATATATATATATATTATGCAGTGGCGGCTTGTCAGGGGAGTCTTTAAGACAGCGATTCCTCATAAAAAAAAAATAATAACGCATTAAAAGTTTGAAGAAAATTGTATTATAATTTAATATTTTTGTTCATTTTAAAAATAATTATTATGGTTTTCGATATTAATATTGATAGTATAATATTTTGTATTCTATTTTTACATTAATAATGAAAAGGCGGGTGTCATTCAATAATACCGGCGAAAAATATGGATAACGATGACGGTCGCTAGTTCGGAAGTCTGCTGTTCGAGAGACTCAATTGTGTATACAAATTTCATATGTATGACAAGGCGGAGGATGGGGTAGATTTTATATAAGTTATTTAGTACATTGAGACTAGACTCATTCAAAGTTTCTGCTGTTCGCATCCCGGTCGTCACGTATTTTTCTGTAAACACGAAAACCAGCATCGTGTCATGCATCCGTATTAGACCATTTAATTCGACATTGTATCGCCGCGTGTAGTAATGATATTATTATTTATTATTGGTATTATACACAAGTCGCAAACTTTATTATAATATAATAAATTAAATTATAAATATATATATTTATTATATTTTATACTATGAAAATATAGAAAAAAAACAGATATACTAGACTTTTTGGGTTTTTTTTGTAATTTTTGTATTAAACTTTTTTTATTAAATTTTCAGTTTCTCCAATGGATTTACTTGCAAGCCGCCACTGATATTATGTACATCAAATACGTAAATTACATATATTATTGTAATTGTAGCCAGAGAGATGATATATTTTAATGTTTGCACTAAATGGACAATATCTACAAAATTAGATAGGTACATATTAGCTATGGTTCAATCTTAATGTATATTTTACAATATACTACTGTCTACATAGAAACGTACATTAATTTTGTTAAATTGCACTCAAAAGTACATAATTTAATTTATCATCACTCAACAGAATTTATCGTTTGTTTTGTTTTCGTCAATTCGTTGGATCTTCCTATTTTTGTATCAATATAATAAATATTATAAACGGTATGCTTTGCAGACATTTAAGTACGATAAATCGAAGCATACGGATCCAATGTGATGGTTAACGTTTAATCTGTAGTGCCGTATAAACGCTTAGGATATTTAGGTTATTGTAGCTTAATTTAATTTAAAGGGTGGGAAAAAAATATTGCTTAATCTCTTTTTCGGGTGGTATACATAATTTTTAATTTAAAATTTTCAACCTGAAAGAATTTCATTATTTTATTATAAAATTATATTTGAATTCACTAATCGGGTGTTAAGATTTTAAATTTAAAATGCATGTGATGTTTGTATTACATATGTTTATCTATATAATAAACTAGCTGCAGTATAACATGACTTCACCCAAAGAAAAATAAATATAAAGCACGGCGCTACATAGGTAGCTCAGATACTCTATGTAGGTATCTCAGTTTTAGTGTAACTCAGTTAACGGGTAAATCGGCGTCGGCGTAGCTCGTTTTGTAAACTATAATTTGGCCGAGACCAACATTGGTCAAATCCACCTAGTCAAAATTGTCTTGGCTTACACACGGCAGTAATCTTCTTAATTCGAGCGTAAATATAAATTATAACACGTTGTATTTATAGGTACTTAGAAAATTAGACTCATAATTGTATTATTTATAATAGGTATACGGTACCTACTATGCCTTTGATTATAACCACATCAGCCATCGGGTGACACAGCTGTTGTATCCGTGCTACAAGTATATAGCTGTTTGTATACACGTGTTATTCTGTTGTTATTGTGGGTGCTCTGCACACACCATACACAATGCATTCATAAAGGATTCAGGTATATGTACACTGTATATACTTTATCAATATATATATACAATTCTGTATGTAATATAAAGGTTCCGCACCACCGCCGCCATCGTTTACCCCTCCCACTCATTTGATACGCGTCCGTGCAGGTTCACAGGGGTTGGCAAAGTCATAAAAGTGTGTGTATGTATGTAAAGCAGTATAAAGAACAGGTTATTTAAGTTTCGGAACGTTTTTGCGTTCCGTAATTACCGTAGTAAATCCAAGAGCAACAGGAAAACACTGGTATATATACCTATACGGATGTGTGTTTCAATGCATGTTACGTACAATACGCGTATACGGTATATTATGCGTATATTATGTATGGTTGTTAAAACAATCGAATGATAAAAAACAAATCTGGTATCGGAAACTCGGAGAAATATAATGAAAAAATTTAAAGAAACGAGAATAGAAAATCTTTTTAAAACGTATATGCCCGTAATCGCTGTAACCAATTGCGACCGACATGCAAGTATGCAACGCTGCAGTATTATACGGGTGCGGGACGCTGCAGGTTGTTCCTCCAACTATTTTATAGGAGCACCGTGGACAACGGGAGAAAAAAGTAAAAAATATAAATTGTATAGGTATTATTATGCGTGGTATGTCAAGTGATAACAATTATAATGAAATATTTATGTACTATTAAGATGTAGAGGGGATTAAACCTACTCCACGGATCCACCACTGATGTTTGTGTTTGCTGGGTAATAAATATTACAATATTATGCATATAATCAGTGGTATAATAGACGATCGACGTATAATAAAGTGTTATTCGCATAAATAATAAGTATAAATGTATTAACGCCATGCGTACCTACCTATAATATACTACGAGAACATGAAATATATTTTACAAGTAGTTACAGTTTAGTTTTAATATAACGGTAGAGAGACACTTACATAGTATTAAATTAGTATTTTTGATTTTCAAGTTCAAGGTAAATTTTATTACGGTGAAAAGTTAGTCAGTCTTAGAAAAAATGGTTGTCACTGCAGTGAGGACCACGATCTTTTTCCTCGCATCCGTCGAGCCGTTCGATTATCGATCCAATTAATCGTTTTCAATTTTTCGAGTCATCGTCTGCGAGTGCGTATTAAATAATAAATTTTTATAATGGATGTAAACGTTCGGTGAGACGAAATTCCAGCGGAATGAGTATTACAACAATATATAAGTATACAACCAATGCCCAATGGACGCACATCGTGTCAGAATGTCACCTGCTAATTATTCACAGATTTCTTTTAAAACTGGAGTTATGTATTTATTCATACGCATCTATGACGGCTATTGTGTTATTTAGAATTTTTATTTTATTAATTTGACTGACATGATATTATAAATTATAATGGTATGCCTACTTAGATGAATTTGTAAAATTTTAGGTATAATAATCGCTTATGTCATGCTCATCAAACATAGGTACTATACAGAATTTAAACATACAATGATAAAATAGAGGTGATAATGCTTAAAAGATTTCCCTGTATGTAAACGAAAAGTATTATTATTGAAATATGGAACCTATGTATATAGTATGCCTAACAAAATACATACCTGCAGTAACATCTGTCGTTGTCATAAAAACTACAAAATTTATATTTTAAATAAAAAATATAGAATCAATTGTACTAAAAGATATAGGTGCTTTATTGTATATATTTTGGCATAAGTCAATTTTATATCTGTGAAATCAGTGCATTATTGTTGGAACTAAACAACAAATATTATGTACACATAAAAAGTGCCGACCGCCCCTCCCCCTAAATACTTCATTGAAAACAAAATTCTCAAATGCACTAATAAAAATATCAAGTTTACTTTACATTTTATTCGTGTTTATCGTATACATCTAGACGTGCTGGTAAATAATTGAACCTATGTAGTCCTATAAATACACAATCATACCTATATGGCTATATTATATATTATATTGTCATGACTTAATTTTGTCAAATAATAAATTGTTAAATACAACGTATACGAGTATATGGTATATCACGAAAAAATGTAAAACCATTTTTGTTCCTCTACCCTGCTGTTTTTTGTAATAATATATGATATTAATATATTAAACAAGTATTCTAACCTAGAACTCCAGTCATATTTACATAATCTGATTTCAAGAACCATTTGTAGTTATGGTTGGAAATGAACACGATGAACAGCCGACATATTTTATAAGAGTTTATATTATAATTCAGATAAAATATGCATTTTTGTATTACTTCGTTTCTTTGAATTAGTGAATTTAATCATAATCTATAATTACTCCACGGACGTTGATGATATGTAGACCATGCTAACCTCTATTTAAGTAATTGGATAGATACATATTTTAAAAGGTCTTTTTCAAAAATTCATACCGTTTCGCTTTCTAAGACTGTCTTGCCTATTAAACACATTCCTTAACCTCTAAATCTTTAAAAATTAAAAACAATACCCATCTTCAACGTATAAATAAAACATAGAAATGTTTACTAATTAATTTCATTCTGGCTGTGACCTAAATAGTTTTCAGCAATAATCCATAATAAATTATAATTATTATATATTTATATATGCATATAAATAGTATCATACGAACGGTAAACATGGGTGGTATTTGGTTGAATTTATTGGGGTGTTACCATTATTCAAAATAATGTGGCCCTCACCCCGATTAATGTTTAGGTCCATGAATTATTTAATTGCATAAGCTAAGTCCTCAAAAGCCTCTTTTCTCTGATGTTCGCGCCTATGATGGTAAAGAAATATTAAATAAGTACAAACAGACATACAGCTGTTTAACTGTATAACAGGTGTACCTATAACAATATAAATAAGCCGCAGTAACTATTCTGTATATTTTATACATTATATTATCTATAAGCTTGTAAGAAAAGCATCAAAAGCAGAGCTCGATTTAAAATATTCACTCAAATAATTAGCAGTAAGTATTCGTAAAATCTGTGTGCTCGGAATTAAATTATCTTTTTTGTGATATACTTTTACAGTGTACAATATAATTGATAAATTAGTAGGTTCATGGTCCCAACTACCGCAGTGCTATAGCACGTCACACATAAATTACCCACTATTATTATTAAATTCTAGTAGAACATGTTACGACCACGAGGTCTGATTTGGTGAAACTCCAGAATGTTTATCTGAATTACCTGTACATTCGTTTTCATATACGACCTGCATACAGGTGTTATGTTTTATAACCGTACCGTGTTTATTATTTCAAATTTATGTACGCTTAAATGTGAGTATAGATATCAATGGTTTTCAATCGAATCGGTCGATACGTTATTATACCTACGCCGTATAGAGATATATAATATTATGATGTATATACGATTATACGGATTATAAATCGCGGCGCAAATCGATCTGTTGCAAGGCGCGGCCATATATAAAATAATACTAAATTAGATAAGTTTATATATGTGTATATATATATATATATATATAGAACCACGTGATTCGTGTCGTGCGATCAAAATACATACATAATCAACAACTTTATATACCTGTATACTGTATACAACATAAGCCGGGATCTTCTTTCTTTCGGTCACCGTACCGTTGCATCGTGTGACGCCTGACATAGTGTTCGATCCGGACCGTCCCGCCAGATGCGTTGCCGCGGCGGGTGTTATTGTTATTAGGTATATTATATTATGTAACGGCGACGTGCCCTGGTCAGAGGTAGATATGCATGTAGATGACAATATTATACACTGCAAGATATTGCTTTTCTGACCAAAACGCGTTTTGGTGTTTATATGATATGAGAGGATAATAACAAAAATACTATAAAATATAGCCATAAATAGTAAGCAGGTTATGTGTACCTATACCTAAAATAATACTTATACCTACATCTATGCATGTGACGTATTTAGCTTCCTTGGATATGAGAGGAATGCGGCGGCAGCCCTACGTGTGTACGAAACCGCCGCAAACAATATAAATATATCAGACATGTAAACCCTACAGCTGGTGTATCACAATAAAATATAATACAATACCTACGGACTACAGGTGTCTCTACCTATAAAATACGTCGTATACTGACTGCTATATACTATAGCTTATAGGGTGTCTGATTGGCGCTGTTTACCGTCTGCCTTTATAAAATATATTATAGAAAATCAATCTCGTCTGCCGCCCGACAATGGTGGTACGATTATGTAGGACGCAAATTTGGCGGGTTAAAACATAAAAGCTATATAATGACAAAATTTTAATATTTGATAAATTTGTTTAATTTCGAAAACGTTGAACTACCAACTGAGTTACTGTCTTACTGACTACACTACCATACTATCGACATTCTACTAAAAAGTCCGGTAAAAATTTATATTTTTATTAGGTACACACCAAGTACACAGTAAAAATACAATAAAAATTAAAAAAAATTACATAAATTATGACATTACACACCAAATATTACTTTACTCTATTAAATAAAAAATATATCTATATCCTACAACTTTGGCCGTGTCCTAATATTGTTTCCAACTTGAATTAAAATTTCTTCAACACCTAACTCAGAGTTTTTAATGCGTTTGCATAATGTTTGGAGCCTCATATTTTTTTGAATGGTTTTCGATTTTTTTAATTTTTGTCCCGTGCTACTTATTGCAATCTTTGCCTATCGGCTCCAACCTCGAGTTTAATTTTGCGAATTAGCACCCATATTGTTGGATGACTATCTCCTACTAAGTGTGTGAAGCGATTGTTCCATGATTCACATATATTGTTAGTTCTGTGTTCATTATTGAAAATAGCTTCAAAGACATTCCACGTTTTGGGTAGAAATAAGGGTTTAGTTTTTCTTAATTTTATATTCATACTGGCACCAACTCTTTTATGTGAACCATTTACATATGTGATTTCAAAATAATTTAATAATTCATTCGCTTCAAGGATATTTGTTTGTTTTAAAAACTCCCTCGTAAATCTGTTCAAGGAGAAGGAATGCCAGACCATCAATCATAGAACAAAAATGACTAAATCTTTCATCATTCATATATGACTTTTATTCTCGAACTTTTTTTTGCTGGACTTTTGTTTGGGGATTCCATACTACCATACTACGGTAGATGGACATTCCTCCTTCAATATATTTTTGATGCAAACATTTCCCCCCCCCCATTTTTTTTTAAAAATTAAGTATTTAATAATATTATATTATTTATTATTTAATATGAAATAATTTTTTTTTAATAAAATATAAAATATATAGTTTTTTTTTATTTTCATAGATATAATAAATTATAGATGAATAGGTTTATGATTTATTGAACTATTTACTCGAAACAATAAAAATCACAATTAAAATAATTAAAAAAAAATAAGATTATATATAAAAGATAAAAGATTGTTTAAATAAAATATAATTAATAATTAATAAAAATGGCTAAAAATGTCGACATAAAAATAATACATTTTGTAAAATATCTTTGATTTGTGATTTTTTTGTTATTTCTAAACATATATTTTTTAGCCTTTGTTTATATTTTATTATATTTTTTTTGTTAAAACTGTTAAAATGAATTTATTGTTTCAAGTAGTTCAGTTGATCAAAAATATACATATATAATTTATTATATTTATTAAAATATTTGGAAATATTAGACAATAGGGAAAAAAATAATTTCATATTAAATAATAATATAATTTTATTAAATAGTAAACTTTTAAAAAAAAAAATGGGGGGAAAATTTCCGCATTAAAAATATATCAGGTAATTGTCCACAATTCCAATACTACCATTATTACATACACACAAATCTTTTTTTTTTCAAGTAAATCAAAAAAATGTTTAAAAAAATGAATGGTAAATATTGCGTTGCATCAAATCTGCAGTAATTGTATATACTCTAGAAAAATAGCATTGATAGAGAAAAAAATCTTCGAGTGGGCACAACAGATGTACCGGATGGGGAATCGCGTCACTCGATTGAATCATATAACATTTAGTAGGTACACCTTAATATAAAATATAAACATATTGTTGTATAATATTATTTTTATGTGTGACATAAATAATAAATATATAATAATAATAATGTGTATACGGATTACTACGGAATACAGGGATGCGATCAACAGATCCCACGTAGACACCGGAATGTCTGCCGTTTCACCGTGGCGGGTACGTTGTGTTATATCCGTCGTACAATAATAATTGTAGTAGTAGCAGTAGTAGTTGTTGTGTTTAGTGGTGATCGGTGGTGGTGGTCACTGGTGGTGCCGTACGACGTCGCCCGGCCGCCATCGACCGTCGTGTCAGTCTGCCGGTTACATTCGTTTGGGTCGCACGTGTTTTTGTCGATCGTTGTTGTTGTCGTCGTTTCGTGCGTTCAGCGCCCGCCCGGAATTCGAATAATTTATATCGAGTCAAACCGTTTTTCATTTCTCACTCCGTCCCTATCGTTTACCGCGGGTGAACCCTCTAGTGCGTGCGCTACCGCAAGTGTGTGTCGTGACGAAAAATTCGATCACCGCCCGTGACATCATGGATAATACTCGATAACTGCAACTCCCGGAGGACTCTGTACAGGTGCATCACGCAATATCGGCGGTTTTGACGATAAGGTGAGGAAAAATTCAAAAATAATCGTCGTTCTTTTTCCCGTTCCTTTCGCGTATTATAACACCCCGCGTCGTCGGTCGACCCGGCGACGTGTAATTATTAGTGGACGCAGATGTAATTGTAGCCACGGCGGTCTGTGGTCAGCAAAACGTGCGGGGAAGCTGCGCAGAAATCGACCGGTGGTCGGGGAAAGTGGCTGGGGGGGTACGCGTACCCGGGGTTATGTGTACGACGTATGCACTGAGCAGCTTTGGCCGGAAGAAGCCGGTCGGTCACGTGCGAGTGACTAAAAAAGGGGAGACCGCCGCGTGCACGGCTGCAGATATATCGTAATAAACGTATATATAATAATATAATTCGCATTGAGTAGATATTTTATAAATATACAATGCATATACACTGAAGCAGGTATAGGCAGGTATATCGACTTCCATTGGCAGTTCGAACACGTCCATAGTTTGCAGTGCACATTTGCTTTGCTCATAATATTATTATTATCCGAACCGTTCTTTCGCAGTTGTATTCTTTAATGTGATATTAATTTATACACACGCCAACGCGATATACACAGCATGGGATAATGTACGACGTGAGCATTTTTGTTTGACACTCATCGATATCGATGTTTCTCGCAACTTCCACGCGTTGTATTTGAATGCAGACGAACGAAGGAAATACATAACAGTATTTATTATACATTTTTATTTATTTACATATTTATATTCGATGTGCTCATAATGAAATATAAAAATATACATATAATACCTGCCGCACGTCATACTATATCAAATTTATTACGTATTTCAAAATATATGTTTCGTGACGAATATATACCTGCTATGAGTCAACGATTAAACGTACTCATATTTTATTCTGAGAAACTTTAACGCTCGGGATCGTGTACGTTCAAAACGTCTTAATTTTACACTGAATAAAAAGGTTGGTTATTGTATATATAAAAAAAACTGAAGACATTTACTATACTCATAGCTTGTATTATAAAAATATTCTTAATTGCTCATACCTTGTTTAAAACGAACGAAACTAATAACTAAATGTGAACTACTGAGTATAAATTTCCAATGTTTCATGCTTGTAAGACGGATGTACACAACAAATGCGGTTGTAAAGCCTCAGATTTTTTTCCAATTCGTTATCAATTATTAACCGATACATTCTTGATAATATCAAACTGTTGATAAATGACACGACTATACAGCTACGCAACTAATCAATTATCATTCATTCGACATAAGATATTGTAAGTATTGAATTCTTGAAAATTGATAATTTGAATTTAAAGTAAATTTTGGAGAGGCTTGCAGTCCCCTTTGGTTGCAGTACCGACCATGGTTATGCCAAGTAGTTAGTTTTGTTAATTATGCAGTTGTATTTATTTTTATTTATTTATAATTTATTACCTATGTGGATATGTATAATTTAATGACGTTATGTTAAAAATAATTGTTGACTGTAAAATTTAAATCAAAAGCAAACAGTTTAAGCTATTTCATCCTCAAAATTACAATACTTCCATCATTCGATATAATACGTTTGTTATAATATATTCTAAACATTTAAATCTTGTAAAATAAATTAGTAATTTGAAAAATAGCAGGAAAATACATTGTTTAATTGTACGCTGCAAACAAATGCTCAAATACATGGCCATTAATCTTAAACATTAACGGCAGTTATATATTTAAACTTGAAGGTAGTATTTTAATGTTAAAATGATTTCCTTTTTATTTAGCGGTATTGAAAATAAAACGATTTTCCGCTCTACTTATAGATAACATTTTTATAATTTAACAACAAATCAAAAGAAGACATTATACGTATTCATAAGCCCATATCGATTCTCAATTCGAATGGAAACTATTAAAGAGGTATTCTTTAGTCTTCTGTATACTGTATACATATTACAAATTACTCATTACACACTCACAATAGTACTATACACACACACACATACACACACACACACACACCTGGAAACCAACATCCATTTGTCTGTATATAGAGATAGGTAACCAAAGACAAACGTCTTTTATGCGTTGAGCTAAATAAAGCCCGTAGGCTGTAGGTGCCATGCCTTGACTGTTATTGGTGTTATTATTCCAATAAACAAGTAAATGGTACCCGAGGGTGCCGACTGCGACATATAAGTATGTCAACATATGACTGAGGTGTTATACCTGATTTCCTGATCTGTTTTTAAACATTGAATTTATAAGAACACTTTTTATACAGTTTATCATGTCACTTTCATTTTAATGTAAATAAACTTAACAAAAATTTCATAGAACATTGAACAAACATTTTTATTTATTATTAATCTATGTAACGTATACTATATTAATTAATTACCATTAATTATTCTAATGTAAGTAAAATAAAAAATGTAATTATTCACTATATTACATTGACATTAATATAGTTATATTTCTTTGTCTTCAAAAAATAAACTAAGTATAACTGGAAATCCTCATCACATTCATAAATCAGTTTTTTAAATAAAATAATTATATACCTTGGAAAATAATATAGAACTCTAATAAGTCTTATAGTGTTGCTGACATTAAAAATAATTTTAATGACACATCATTAATTATCATCAATCATTATAAATTCACAATTGTGAAATTTGAACAACTTGTGTATAGGTAGAATATGGAAGATGAATTGGAATCCTAGTTATGCACGATATTCGAAATAATAACGGGCTGCATGAAGGCATGATTATTATTATATGTACATCTCCAAGCCATGGATAATTGGTGTTACTTGATATGTCGACTGATGTCTGTGGCCCGACTGGAATATATTCTTGTTTATCCCGTGTGGTATACCTACAGGCGTCATCTAGAAAATGGTATCTTCCATAGCGCCAGTCTCCTACGGTTTCTTGGCGCCTTATTTGTACGAAAAAAAATATTTATTTTATTTAGTCCCGAAAATATTATGAGTTGTGGCGCCAGCGTCCAGTACTGACAAACAAACAAATACAAATAATCTTGAAAAAAATATTGTGATCCATTTATCCCTATCGTTCTTAATAACGCACCATACGCGCGTCTATGTTTATAAGTTATAATTTATCAATAATCATACACAACGATCTCTGAATCATAATACAATTTTCAGTTTTGAAACTCACACAAAAGAGTGTTATAAATGAAAATAATTATATTTTAAGTCCTTGAAATGATTTATAATTTTTTTTGAAAAATTGTATAACTGTATAAGAATAAGAAGGTGTGGGTTATTGTTTATATATATATATATATTATGAAATAGTGAAATACAAGAAACTTTAAATGCTATAAAATTATATCATTATATTATAAAATATTAGAAAGTTGACTCTTGAACAATTGTCAGTCGTCATGGGTAAAAATAAACTACATATTATCTTTGAATCATAAATTATTGTATCATTCTTATAAAACCTCCAAAAAGTACTACGTTATAAATTAATTTTAAAATTTCATATGAATTGTTAAACACCCTTGAATAGACAAACACTTATAAGAATTATGTATGATGGATGTCAATGCGTTGAAACTAGTGCTTGAATGTAATTAAGTACGTGTTATAAATTTAACTCTAGTAGCAGACCAGTGAAATGTAATAGAAACTAATTCAGGACATTGAGACTTCAAATAAATAGTTATATTTTATAGTTTGTTTTATCAAGGTTACTGGTTAATCTATATCTATTTCATATTTGAATGAATAGTTTTAAAAATCTATTTATATTATTATTTATCATTACCGAAGGATTCATTCAAACAACAATTATATGTATTACCTAGATATACCATCTATACCAGGGGTGTCCAATCTTTTAGGAAGACCGGGCAACATTAAGTAAAAATTGTCGTAGGTCACATACATTTTTGTAGTAATACATTTTATTTTTTTGCCATCGCAATTGTTGTAATAACAATAACACATTCACATACTATTTAATCAATGTAAGGTACGGATACCTTAGTACCATTTTTTATAATTTTTTTTTTATTTTATACATAAGTAATTAATAGTTTTGAAATGTACAAAAGGACCACATCAAAACCTATCACGAGCCGCGAGTTTGACACCCCTGATCTATACTCTATAGGTTCAAGTATACAGCCATTGGTACAACAATGTAAATGTATTTATATTGTATTTAGTTAAATTGTAAACATTTCGTGGAAACCAAATGGTTGTTTTATCACTTTAATACACAAAAAGATAATTTACTACTCTATAATTATAATATTACTTTTTACTCTATAATGAGACATTAGTGAATTTGAATGATGACCACCCAAGATCTAAAATAAAAATATTTAATAATATGAACCTTACTTACAAATGTAGATAGGTACCTAAAAGTATTTCGTTTTCAGAAATTCTGTCTGGACTTACTTATTTGAGTTATTTAATAACTATTTAATAGGGTTAGCTTCAATGTATAAGCTAATGGTATTTGTAATCAAGTACAACATGTATATTTTTATTCGATCAATAATTAAAAAATGATTAACTATTTTTGTTTAAAAAAAAAATAAAATAATTATTGTCATGTATGTTGACTCTGTTATCTAAACGTACAACATAGTAAATTTACATTCAGCGGAAATAATTTCGTACTGTTAGCTTTAATATTATAGAGTGAATAAACTTTATCATCGAATTTAAAGGTAATACCATAATCTTTGTTTGTACCTTAGTTTATTAGATATTTTAATTTTTAAGTCTGTTGTAACTAAGTTAATATGAAAAATTATGTTACAATTAAAAAAAATAACTCGCTTAAAAATTAACATATCGTATGACACTAACGTACAAAACAGATATCATACTTACCTTTAAGCTTTTTAATAGGTTAATTTCGCTTTAATATATTAAAGCTTACAAAATAAAATCGGTGCTAATAAATGTAAATTTATCATATGTTGTATTTACTACTTTGCATGACGGAGACAACATAGCAAGTGTGACGTTTTTTTAATATTTATATCATTTATTATTGGTATACTATGGTAACAACTAACATTTATGTAGATTGTACGTACATATTATACTAAGTATTTGGGCATATTTTAGTGTCTCTAGTCGTTATTATAATTATCAAATGAAAGTATATTATTTATTTTTAAATGCACAAATATGTTGTCAGTTACTTCCCAAGTCATCAAGCATTTAAGCTGAAAATAAATCTAAAAATAATTTATGTTTATTAATATACAAAATTATATGTATTGTATAACAAAAATAAACACAAAATAAAAATTAGTAATGTAATAATCTAATAGATTAGTTAAAGTAAAAATTGTTAAGTTATAATCCATAATTTTATATGACCACAAATAGATTAATTCAATTTAGTAGATTTGTTTACACTATTATACTATACATCGAATATATTTATGTAGATTTATGACGATGTTGCATGTATATAATATTCAATAATAATATAATATACAAAAAGTGTACGTATATAACCATAATGTACTAAGTATAGGTAATTTCCATAATGCATGTAATACCAGAAAGTCCAAGAATAATTATTGAATATTGACACAAATTATTAATGAATTATATCGATATTTGTCCACAAGATAAACACTCTAAGAACTATACGAATTGATTTTTGATTTGGCACAAGTAATTTTACAGTCAATGGTTGAATGTATAAATGTACTTAAACGATAACTACAATAAAAATTCATGTAGAAGATATACCTATGTGTTTTAAATTTTATTCGAAGTCCAATAAATGAACACATTTCAAATATAATTTAAAATTACATTTTTTTTAATAATCACTTGAATGAATTATATTCGTGACCTCTACATATTATTATCGTGTACAATGACTTAAAGAACGAATTGCATTCTCACGTTATATTTTTTTGTTCTCGTATACCAGTTATACTTTCCCATCTTAGATTCTTCCTTACGCCGTGTTTTGATAGGTTCAAATGTATTTCGATCTATTTTTATTTAATTGTTAAGTCGTGCTTGTTAATGTTCGCTGTAAAAAATGCAATCAGTTAAATTAATCAAAATATTCTTTTTCAGTGCTTACGGTGTCTTAACCAAATGATGTATTGAGTTCATTTCAATGCAATTCAAAAAACAAACCTAAGTATACCTGCATATAATGTAAAAAAGCATATATTTTTATTCTGTTTTTTTTTTTAATAATCAATATATTTGTATAAACTTTATAGCAAAATAAAAAACGAACGAATAATATACCTTTTTTCAATGAAAAATGTAAATTACGTGAAATTGATATCTTTAGTGCCTAACACAAAATAAAAATATTTAGGTATATCGGATATTTTACTCGAAATATCAAGAATTTCTACTTTTTCAGATTCTATTTTGAATCTATAATATGTTTTTATAATAATCACTCACACATATATATATATATATGTATTCTTTAAAAAAACGCCAGTACCTAATAGTTGTATAGGTACACAGGTGTATCATAGAGAAACGGATAAAAGAATTATGCCAATTTAAAATCAGTTTAAATCATTTATTAAGGGTTTATAATCTCTATGATAACTGGTATGGTAGTTATGAGTATTATAATATTAAAACTTAAAAATATCTATAAAAATTGTATTTTATTATATGCAGTACAACAATTTTACTAAACTTAAGTATATTAAACTTACACTATATATGATAATACCAGCTCAAAACGTGTAAATAAGCAGTCATTTAAATTTAAATAATGACAGAGGTTACTGTCATAATTTATAGATTCTATATTATGAAGTTATATTTCAATAACGGATACTTAAATAACTTGCATTATATATATATATTATACCTATTGGCTATTACATTTAAAAAAAATGTATTTGTGAAACATTTATAAAACTATGATATTATGGTTAGGAAAAAAATATATTTATATGTAACTATCATGTTCATGTAAATGTGTTACAGAAAAGTGATATTTCTTATTTAACTTTTAATGCCTCATTAATCAGTTATTGGAAGGTAAATCAATTTAATTTCATAACATAAATTTAATGTTTGGTCTTATTTTTTTATATCTTCCCATATTAATTTAATAGTTAAGTCTAAAAATATAATTAGAATTACTTATGTGTAAATTGTTTTACACTGTAGTTCCTATATTGTGGCTGTATAATATGTAACATGTAGGTATAGCAATATATGTACCATGGCAGATTAAATAAAAATGCGTAAACGAAATTCTACCTGTTTTACAACAATTTATTTACTTATAATAATTATGAATTATTCCTATAATAAACAATATTATACATCTATGTTAAGCAAAAATAATTAAAAAAAAAAAAACCTTGCCAGTGCACGATTTGTTAAATTATTCAATTGACGCAATATACTGCTCGCGTTTGATATAATATAAATTGCAGTAGCCAGTTGTAGGTATCAATATATTATATATTGCTGCTAATAAGTTTCCTCCTCTATAAACTGTATTTATGTCACAATGACATAATGTATTTTACGTTAATTAGCCTGAAGTGTATGGATCTTTGAACTAGTACAGTATACAACTGTTGCAGTCATGCAGATAAATTAAAAATAATAAATAGCTCTTCACTCATCTGATCCACTCTTATGACTTCACTAGTATATTATACAGTGTCTCGTGTCGTACTATCATGTAAACATCATGTTTACTCGAGTAAAATAGAAATAAAACATAATCATTATAATAAAGGTCAAGTCATGATTTGGTCGTTGTCGTACGTAAATGTTCTAAAACCATGTATGCGTGATAGTCTATAATGTTGCAATATTGCGATGTATAAATGTATAATAATATAGTTCTTTTATTTTGTTTTGTAATATTAGTTTTATAACGAACCCATGTGGTAAGATTTAAATATAGCTAATAATTAAAAGAGTAAATCACATAAAACGAATAATAACTACTGTTAATAATTAAAATTGTAAATTCTATGGTACTCGTATATATTATACATATATGTACCTAGGTATCACAATGAAATTCACTTATTACATGAGTACCTATAATCCGTATGCACAGGAACTCGTATGTAACAACTAACAAATGGCTGCAATTACAGTATGAACAGGAATATCAACTAAAATTTAATAAAAAAACAACGGTAGCCGATTAGTGCCGAACACTTTTATCTACCGTGTATTTAAATAAATACAACGAGTAATAACTACTTTCCCTGCAGTGTATAGGTACCTGATTTTCTTCACATCGATCTTGTATACTAAACGCACTACCATGCCACCCATTCGGCGTATATTACGGAATTTCCGGTTCTTTCGGATAAATCATAAATAATTATTTGCATTTAGAAATCCTAAATAATAATTCAATTTTAATCACGCCTTTGGTAAAAGTAAAATGACGTATTAGTTGCTGCACTCGAAAGTGGTTACAATTTTTTTTTCATTTTCGGGGTGCGTATTATTATTATTCATTAGTTATTTTAAATATTTATGTGTATATATTAATATTATGCTGTTTGTTAGTATAATACAAACGCAACTCTCGGTAAATAAACCCGTCGTGCAGTAGATATTGAAAATGGTTCTTACCGAATGCTGCTGGCCGAATAAAACGTTGCAACCGGATTATTGTAGCTGTTGCAAAATGCACTTATACACATACACAGACATATAATTATATAGATTGATGGTATGGATTTTTAGACTGAATAGAAATTAATTTTACGACGATAGCATACAATGGTGCCGAGAGGGCTGTAGCTTCATAAGCGGTTTTAGGGGTGGGGTTGTGGGAAATTAAGACAAACTCCACCACCAATATGTGAATTAGACTTCCTGATAAACTTTCACTTAAACAGTTTATTTTAAATAATAGCAAAATGTATATACCAGAACCAAATTATAGGACAAAAAAACGATGCCCAGCCTCTAAAATATAATATTGTGATATTATATAATCATTATTATTTTTTTTTATCAGCCTCCCCCTACCATCTCCAAGTAACGAATTGTCAAACACTTAATATGTGCCCGACCGTTATTTTTGATTCTGAACAGGTCAGGTCAACAGGATGATCGCAATTACGGTATCGCAGCCACAGAAGTGTAGACTGATATATTTCAACATGGTTTTACGAATGCAGTCGATTTAAATAATTCTCGCGGTATCGACGGTTGTGTCGCGTGTCGCATGACCGATCGACCGTTTCTAACTCGTTTAATCGGATTAAGAATTTCGCAGGGAAGGACAAAACAAATGAATGAATAAATAGAAAACACCAATGTCACCCCGTGCTGATTCATATATTATGTTAACGGTTAAATTTTTGTATTTTGTATTTTTGTCAAATACGTATATCAATAAATGCACATGTAACCTTTTCCAACAATTTTCGTTTTCTTTTTTTTTCTAATGTTTATTTTTGTTTCTTGAAACAAAAAAAAATGTGAACCCATAAGTTTAACGCACAATATAACTACTTAAACTCTATATGTTCAAACTAAAAAACTATAACTAAAACTATAACTATATGTTCAAAAACAGTTTTATACTAATCGGTATACAAAAATCTTATCTAAAAGTCGGCCTGCGAATATTCTTTCGTTTAATTAGGCCCGAATTCCATGCCGCCAGACTTACGACAACGGATATTTGAAAATTTCTACGCGTCAAAATAATCGTAGGTAACATCTAGGTATATGCACCGCGTCATACTGACGTGTCACATGTACACGCCAATCGTACCATGTAAATCTTCAAAACGGTAACGCTTTTTCGTTCCGAGCGTAACAGCGACTGTAGGTCCGGAAACAATGACAATTACAAGTATATTATATGTGAAATACACGTTTATCTAAATTTTATTATATACCTTTACGTTTGAAGGTGTAAAATTAAAGAATAACGTTTATACGATGATGACTAGGAAACAAATTTTTTTTTGAAGTAAACAAAATCGTTTTTAATTATATAATATATATATAAACATACAATATTATATTATTATGTGTAAATGCACCTGTTCTTTTATACACACACGTCTCTCCGTTTAGTGTTTTGTTGACGATAGTAATAATATGCTTACTGTATGTAAACAAGTGCGCGTATCATACCGCTGTATGATATATTGTATTATAAGGACGGCGGCCCTCTTCGGTAAAGTCTCTGTGTGCGTTCTGGATGACATTTAAGCGTTTAATTCCACCAATGCGTAAACTGTAGATAAGGACGGAAACAGCGTTCAGAATCCAAATAAGACCATATTATCTCGTTGTATTTATATATACATTTTATATTTAGGAATTTAGAACGCGTGGATACTGAATAGTCTGGACCGTGACACGATTAGCCTTGGTTTTTGATTTTTGTAGGGTCTAAACGTATATTCAACCAACCATCTAAGATTGACTTTTGAATTTACTACTTTTTCATTAGTTTCTCAGTGATGCGAGCGGTATCTACGGACAAGTCTAGAAATTGTTCAAAAATAAATGATTTGACTGAAAATCGAGCTGAAAACTGATTAAGCTTTCTAATTCACAAACACCATTATATTGTGAATGTGGGGATTACGTTCCACATAACATAATAAAATATTATATCATAATTTTATCTTATGCGGAATACCTAGGCATTACAAAGATTCCATTAATATCATGTGTGTTATAACCGTGGACCGTCGTTTGTTCGTTGCGCGACTACCGCCATACTTTGTAGAATGTAATATAAATAATAGAAGTCGAGAAAATATAATATCGTACATTCCTACTGGTCATTAGGGTCTGTCAAGGAAATATCGCGGTCGTCTGTCGTTTTCGTAATGATCTAATGAATGATTCAGAAGGATAAATTATAGTAGGTATTATCACCATTATAATATAGCTTCTGTGGACATTTGATGATTGGCCGTCGTCGTATTTCACCGGAATCGACTAAAACAACCCGCTGTGTAACATTATGCATATTAATAATGATTATTATTATTATTATTATTATTATTGTTTGTTTTCATTCGGCGGTAGCTACGGAAATGGTAGAGTGGTAGCGGCGGCGTGCTGCAGCCCTCACAATAAATGGTTTTCACTTGGACGCGCGCGCAGAAAGTTATGATTTAAATATTCAATTCAATCGAAACGAACGGGGTACCTCCCATTTCAGCTCAATTATAATAATAATATTATTACATTTATACGGGCGGCGACACCGTACGGAATAAATCTCTTTCTCTCTCTCACTCACTCTCTCTCTTTCTCTCTCTACTCTCTCGCTCTGTATGCCAGACACACGTTGCGTATTCGTTCTTACGTGTTATTATCGTTGTTAATTCTGCATATAATAATGATGATAATTGATAGTAATCGTATAATGCTGGCACGGTAAAGGTATAATTAATGAACTATACTACATTTGCATTCGAATAAACCGTTATAGCGCAGTGTCCTTTTACGATCGCCGCATATAAATACGCGCGTTTATAAAATAACATTGTGCGTACCGCTAATAGGATGGACCGAGAGTCATATTAAATTACGGGTGCAGTTGGGCCCGTTGTGCTGACTGAGTCGACCGTGTCGATATATAGATCGACATTTATATTTTCAGTACAGTCGGCCGTGTTCCACATTACTCGACACGAATCCGTATTCGAAATCCACCAGATGTAGTTGCAGCCTGCAGGACTGCAGTTATCGCGCAAAAGCGTCGATATGCTGGAGTTTTATGCGATATTATATATTACATTGTTTATAGATACTAAATACTATAGGTTGTATATAGAATATTATAATACGCTGCTATAAGACGTGTGCTACTACCATTATAGATCCCGATGACCATATAACAGTAAAGGTTAGGTCAAGTTCATGATGAAATGGAAATATAATATGGCAACAACGACGGCGGCGTGGCTTGACGATCGGAGAGGAGATTGAGTATATTATGACGTGCAATAGATGTACCACACTGTATGTAAATTTTCGTCGACATTTGATCTTAAATATATTTGTAGAAGATTTGTATTTCCACATCATAATGGACAACAGATTTTTTGTCTAACCAAATGCATATTATATTGATTAATACATATAAAATATAAACTGATGTGACGCGTGTTCTATATAATATTCATTAAGTGTATTAATCGCGCCGACTTGTCAAAACTCGTATACGCCGCATACACGCATTACACATTTAGGTGTAGTGGCCTGCAGTGAGTATACTATATAGATATAATGGTATATGTTATAGTATACTATGTATATATTGTCGGATATCTGCCTACGTGCGGTAAACAACGTAAGTCGTATTTATATTTTATATACATGCATTGATGTATATATACACATGTCACAGAAAATGCATTTTGTCAACAACCGATTTATATACGGCACAGAAAAAAAGTATTACGGTAGAGTCAACTTCTAAAACTCGAACGTCGACCGGTTCTGCGTTTATATATATATATATAGGTATAGGTACTTTATTTACAGCTTCCGACACACCTTTGGGTGACGGTCGTAAAAACGGCTTACGCGCATTTACCCGATACGTATATTATATTATCTATATACCTATGATGATATGATATGCCATGCGTATTACGTAAAGATTCGATTGACACGAAAACCAACTTGGCGGTGACTGCATGCACCGTGAGTGTATATATATATATATGCATCATATTATACGTATATAGTATATATCTTCCCGTATAGTTACTGATTCAATCTTGCGCTCATGTGTGATCCGAATAATCAATTAAGAGAAAGTGCGCCTCCCGGGTGCAAATATAATATATATTTTTTATTTCCATTTTTTTTTCATCAGAGATATATACGTTCAATCATTTCGTCGACCACTACTCGCACCATAGAGAACACGGAAATTTCGAATTTTTAACTTAACGCTAGCCATATAAACTATATTATATCATCTTGATAACGTGTTTTAAAAAAATCTGCACGACAAATAAGCATAGGTCAAATGAGAGTACGTTATCGATTATTATTATAGATGTCATGACACTTGAATTAACAATAATAATATCAACTCACAAGTCACATCTTCGTACGGGTGACTTTGATTTCTTTTTCCGTAATTTCCTAAGTTAATATGCTGTGCTACACCACTTGTACGTTAATAATGCGTGTCACACAAATCGTATATCAGTTGTAGAACTAAGTTTATGGAAGTTTTGTATTGGTAGTTGCCAATTGGTATAATAGTATAATGTAGTTGGTGCAACGTGTGCAACCAAAATGATATAACCAGTTGCGAATAAATGACACTGTAATATACAAGTTTACAATGTATCTAACAACTAATAAACATTTAAAGGGCGTGCGCTCTGACATATAATTCTCGGAGAAGATTTCATAAAGTGTTGTGAATGACAATTATTCAAATACCCGCATAACATAATATGATTAATATCTATGAGAATAAACTTGATTTAAAGAATAAATAATTTTAACCAAACGTGGATGAAAGATAAAAACTAAAAAAATTATAATTAGATTTTTATATAAATAATAACCTAATTTATTGGTTGTGATTTAATGAATTTAAAAGTGAAAAACACTAAGTACCTGTTAATGACAACAGTTAACTAGGTATATAACTAAAATTATAATTCATGAATAAAATTACAATACCAATACAGGTACACAATGGTACAAAACAATTATTAGGGACACAATATGTATACGTTGTGTATAGGGTGTATAACAAAAATAAATTATTACAAACTGTTTAATAAATTTTGTTCTTATTACCTAATGTTAATTTTGTTTAACATATATAATTAACAGTTATCATAAGAATTAAATTTAAAAAAATAAATATTTGAAAAATTGATTAGAATTAAAGTTATTAGGTAATTATAGTTAATTACATCTATCAGTTATTTACCCTGTATAAATTTAATGTACAGAATAATTTAGATATAATAGCTTTTGGAACATCTATGATTTCCATTAGAATTAGGAAAATTAATACATCAGTAAAATCCATGACAATTAGAGATGTATTTTAGATTACTTTTTAAATAGTCACGAAACAAGTTTATGCTATAGCCACAACAAACTTGTTGTATTATTTGTATTTGATTAATTTTCTTTCAATTGATAATTATTACAAAGTAGGAAATACAGATAGTTTATTAGTATCCAATTGTATATTGTACTTACTTCAAGATGGTTAAATTAATGTTTACTTATAAAAATCATTTTTAATTTATTAAATATATTAGAAAGTTGGTGGAATAATTATCCGCTTCAGAGTAAATATAGTTTATTATAGACTTTTTATATTACTTGCATTAATTATATATATATATATAATATCAACTGAACGTCCAACAACAAAAATATAAAAAGTCTGAAATAAACGAATTTTAAACAGGTTTTGATAAAAGTATTATGACACGTTGTAAATAAATTTTCTAAATAATTTTTATCGGTTTAAATATACACTGCGCGTATCCAGTTAACGATTTGAAAATAAAAATAGTAATTTTACACCGAATAGATATTACGGGTTCCTATTATGTCTTTAAAAATGTCGGTCAAGTTGGTACCACGAAGCGGTTAGTATACCTATAGGTATATACTGTATACGGTAGCAGGTGGCACAAGAGTACGCACCAAGCGGTGTTACAGAACTTATGTGCACTCAACCCTGTTCTCTGCGGAGATAGATAAATTTCAATTATCGATTAGTGTGTGTGTGTGTGTGTGTGTGTGCGTGTATGTGTTATTGTCAGCTTAATTTGTATTGTGTAAAGCGAGTAAAATTACATTTGCTCCAAGCGGCGTTATGAAATTGTATAACGATTGTACATTGTCTAGTGATAACGGCTATAATGATACACATTTTGTTCCAACTCGCCACTCGAGAAACCTTGGCCCCGGGACGAACACAAATCGAGGACAATATTGCAAAACCGTTTTCCTATTTGTATGCCGCGTAATACTAAAGACACTATCGGGATAAACTGTAAAAACAATATAACGGACACCTATATACCTCTAAACCTCTTATAATATGTACACGTATTAGATTACACGTGAGTTTGACCTTGGCTTAGAGACTTGATCTGAAAATATATTATGATACGTATTATGTGTATGGTCAGTGGAAGTACATCGTTATTGTTATCATCGTGCGAAACGATAGTACACCATGTACGGTTTCTCGTTATTTTCCAAATATCGATCTGAAACCGAATACTATGTATATACCAGAGGTTTCCAATCTTTTTTATTTGAGGGGCACGAAAAATATCAAAAGTTCTTAGCGGGCCAAAAATGTATATAAAACACACAGGTATATTTTTAATTTTATGGAACTATAATAAATATTAAAATATGTTAGTATTATAATATACTATACATACGCTGTGTGTATTTATGCGTTTATTTTTTTTCCGATCTGATTTTATTTTTATTTTGTCTTATAGTTCTTGTAGTAGTAGGTATCTACTTGTTGCCGACTTGCCGTATATAGTATGCATATTGACTACTGTGTATTATTATTCTTTACGGACATGGTGTACTTATGGTAGGAGTAGGTAGGATCATAATGGAAATTTTATAAAAATCTAGCAGAATATAAAATGTTGTAATGTATACAAATCGTTACCATCATTAAACGTCGATCCTTTAGATTTGTCGAAAAGTAAAATCGCCAATAGTATATTTTGATTATATTATTTAAAATCATAAAATGTTTTTTTCACAATATAGTAAAATGTGTTAGTTTAATTTACAATAAGTTATAATATTACGTTAATTTTATTTTGTGGGTGTTGCAAAACTTTTGTTGCTTTAGAATTATAAGTACGCCATTACTGCTGCAACTGCAGTGATATCTTGTTTTTAATATTTATGACTGAAGTCTGAACGCGTTAATCTATTGAAAACTATAATAAACGTGCGAACAAATATGATTTCCATGAAAACATAAATAAATGCGTTTATAAAAAAGTTCGTTTGACTAAATACTTTTTTTTTTATTATTAGTTGTTCTTCTCGACGAGTAGAATCTGGCGGTCAAAACAAACCAAAAAATATTACAAACGGCACGAAGTGATATGATATAAAAAATTTGGAGACATTTCGTGGCAATCGTGTCGAGAATCCAAACAACAATATATATAGTATTATTATGCGTTTTCGTTAATTATTGATGGACCACTGTCAATGATAATAATAATAATGAATTGTTGTTGTTATTATTATAATTATAATCATTATTGTCATTATTATTACGCCTATGTTTAAAGTGTGGTCATCAGAGTTCACCGGATTCTTGTAATGGTAAATCGTACACGTTGAATAATATTATACAATTCATTAATGTACACTGCACGTATTCGACGGTCGGACTCGACGCACGCAGATGCAATGAGTTTGTTTGGTTTCTTTCTTTGTTCCTGCTTGTAATTATTATTATTGTCCGTGCACTCGATGTCGCGTCACCGACGACCACGGTGTCATCGTAATAACAATAATATATTTATTATTTGTACACAACTCTTCCGTGTAACGATATTTAATAAATAATGAATTACGGTATATGCCCATATACGTGTGCAATTGTATATACCTAACCGATGCCGTATTTCGAGGACTATATTATTATTGCTTGGTCGTTGTGTGCGCCGATTAGTTATTGCGAAATCAAAGGAAACTTCCCCGCGACATACGTTTTACGTATACTTGTCACTTGTTTACAAGAATACGACGAGTGCAATGCCCGGAGGATCCATGGTCTTCGGGCCCTTCCCCCAATTTTTTTTCAATTTTTAATACAGGCATGACAATCGTAAAATGATATTTTATTATGCCATAATATGTATTATATACCTAATATAAAATATTCGACTTATATATTATACATAGCCTAAAATGATAACACTTTATAAAATCTCCTCCTTCTCCCCCATTAATTGTTGGAGACATAATTTGTAATTAGGTCATAAAAATGTATGTACACTATATTATAATTGGATGTAAAATGAGCTACCTATGGTCCTTTTTTTATTCTGAAGCCACTATATTCTTACTGATAACTATTTGAGACGTTAATTCTAAATAATAATAAATGTCTGAAAATTTCATCATTCCAAAATGTACATGCCTCACTGTTTCAGCAAACAAAAATGGTGCACTTCTCTAAAACAATATTTATTTTATTTTGTATACGTTTTTCTTTTTATACGTTTGAAATCGAGATTCAGGTGGCGTTATCAACTGTTATTTATGTTCAGTATCGTAACACTTCCGTGACACTGAAAATAATTATTGTGATGCAGTGTTTTGTTTCATACGTGTTTGCAGAGAACTTGGTTGAGCGAGAGTGTACGTATTTGACGCGTTTCTCCTTTGATTGGAAGGGAGACGGATGGACCGCGTGAGGTGCGAATGTGGGTCACCCGCCCTCTCGTCCCGTCCAGCAACCGGAAAAGGTATAATATGTTATATCGTACGAGTGCGTTATTAATTGGCCGTGTGCCGCAGAGTTATTTGTCTGTTGCTTACCTATGGACGTGACGCAGTATGTGCGGGGTTTCTCTCGCGCTCAGCGGTGGTGTCAACGTTGTCAGCAGAGAGAGAGAGAGTTTTTTATTATTTTAATACTAGATATAAAATATTGGCGGTGATTTTACTGGTTTTCGGGATTGGAAAATTAGTCGATCGATAATTATAATTTCATTACTAGCTAACCAACTGGCTCCATTATAATACTCGTCTCGATACTCTTGACGACGATTATTCTCTATTTTGAGAAACTGATCGGTACAAATTGTTCAATCGTTCAAAATCGCTCAAATCGTACACCGAAAACACTACGATATTATAATATACCAGACTCGTTAAAATATAACATAGGTAATATTGTAATAGTAATTTTTAACCGTCGGTTTTGAACGTGTTACGAATTCTGCAGGGTTGTTGCGCTAAACATCAACAGTTTTCGTCCGTAAAATTAATTAACGACTAAATCACTGATCATTACTGATAAAAATTTTAATTTTTACAGAATACATATATGTTTAAAGAATTTGGGACTTTCAACACGATTTAAAATGAGTTATCAATATAGAATTTATACCTATCAGTTGCCGTTATATTAGAAGATATGGAACGTTCGTAAATTAGACAACCATATTATTGTGATATATTATGTTAAATGCCTACTATAGTAATATACCTGTATATACACAACAGTTGTTTTAAACATACAATTTTTATTTTTCTAAAATTAAAAATTACATCCTCGATCACCACAATATTGACTTTGCGGAGAAAACATTCAAACGAGCGTTTATATCGTGACCCACAGCATTGGTGGCGGTTGTAATCCCAAAGTCGAAGAGAAATCGGTATTTATTAACTTTAATTTTTCTTCAACGTTCAAGAATCCTTCTGTAAATGGACATTAATCGTGCTCAATCTTATTGAATATTTTCTGTTAACAAACATGCATATAATATACATAGCCTGACATAGGCACTTTTAAGTTTTTAACCCTCGATAGCGACAACGCTCGGTTGCGGAACGACATTTTTGTGTCGATTCTAGCTATAACTCGTACCTATATATACATACTTAATGGTAGAAACGTCGTGGAAACTGATCGGTACAAACCGTTGAACGCGTGCTCACGTAAAAGCTATTTATACAAACTCAGCGAGTTATTAAATATAAACATTTTATATGCGTAAAATAAATATGACCTAGTCGTTATAATATACGTTTATAATCGTGTTTTTTTTTTACAAATCATCTATATTCTATGACAAGTTATTTTCAAGAAATTCAAACATTTTAAACAACGAAAAAATATACTTTTATTGTACCAATACTTAACTAATAACAATTAGAATTTTACGTAAAGAAAGTATCGTTTTTTCATATGCAACTATTGTTTACTATATTAGTTTTTATTGAATAAAATATTATTGATAGTAGATTAGGTTATATTATAATATACTACTATTTATTGTACATTACGTATAACCGTACAAATTATGAACTACGATCATACCTAATTAAATAGTTATCGAAGTTCAAATTTGGAACTGAATTATGAAAAGAATCGATTTTTAAATAATATTTTGGATATTTCATTGTCATTGTAAAACCTAATAAATATTATTTGCTTCACTCAAAATAAAAAATTAACTTAAACGTTCTATTACATATTTTAAATGTACAAAAATATATTATAAAATAATAAATATATATTATCTATAAAAAAAATGTAATTAAATTTATATTAATTTATATATCGAAACTTCCTTACGTTTAAAACAATATATATATTTAAAAAATAATGTGTAACAAATTATATCTCAAGATCTCATAAACTATCTAGATGGCCTGAAGTAAAATATTTCAACACTGTAAATAAGTAATAAATAAGTAAAATATATATTGGAAGGAATATTTTAAATTTTGATGATTTTCTATTAAGTATAAACATTAAACAAATAATATAATTAGGAATTAAAAAGAAAAGTACTAATGTACATTTATACTAATTCTGCACATTTCTTTGTACTCAAAACAAAATTACATTAGTATTAAATTACCTGTTGATTATATTCACCGCCATAATGCCTTAATGCTTAATATGTCAAAAGCTAATAATAATAATATGCTAAATATGTTTTTTGAATTGAACATTTATTTGAGTAAAATGTGTTTATAAGTGCCCACTGTCCAATAACTACAATAGATAGATATCTTTTAGCAAACTAAAGTATACAGGACCAAGGTTTAACTTAAATATTTCCTTTAAATAAATATAATTATACCAAAACATTGTATTTGTTCAAAATATAATTATGATGTAATCATCATTAACAAAATAAAAAATAAATACATTTTGTTTGCAGAACAAAGAAAATAAAACTATGTGATGACTGATATCGTTATTTTTTTTAATTTTCCGTTATTATATTTATTATCATAGACATACTCTTACCATATAATAAGCTACCTATTTATGATTAATAATAATCTTTATTTACGGAATTCAATTCCAATTTGTAATTTTATTGAGACAAATAATGTAAATAACTTATAAATATTAGACATTTATTATTTGAACACATAGATTTATAACTAATAGTTAGAAAAATTATAAGATGTTAAAAAATTGACATTTAGTATTCAACAATAGATGAATACCTAGTGCTTAACAATATATTAATATACCTAACTAAACTACGAACAATAACGTACATTGTAATAAATCGTGATATATAATAGCTTAGGGTCTAGTCGACCTGTGATTGCAGTTTAAAAAACTAATAATTATACTATTTTTATTACTTCAATTTATAAAGGTTATTTTAATCTAAATGAATTAAAATTAATCTACTTTTGAGGATTTTAATTTGAACTTATGTTGCTATATTACCAAACTTCGTCCGAGAATACATACTAAATTTGACACCTTTTTTTAATCTCCTGTGGGTTATATTTCTTAAAACTCCTCCTTAGACAATAACAGACTTTAGTGCTTTCATACGCAATAGAGATAACATAAGAATAAAATTTCAATTTTTGAAAACTCAGCTAGTTTTGTCTGTGCGTTGATATATCAGTCAGTCAATCAGTATTTCTTCTTTTATATACGACAAGTATATTATAAATTTAAGATTTATAAGAGTAATTCTATAGCTGTTAAATTATTTCATCAATATGACTAATGTTAAAAAAAAAAAAAAATGTTAACACAGCAAATTATTTTGTAGAAAAAGTGTTAACTTACGTATAATGCAAATATAATTAAAAATATAATAATATGTTATTAAACATAGGTTCACCGTGAATTACAATTCATTACAACATACATTATTATATATTTTCCTGTTTTGAGTAAGTTACGTGAATATTGTCAAAACAAATTTGAATCAAACTCAAAAAACAATAGTGGTAAATGAGGTATTAAACAACGCTTATTATATACCTAGTTGCATGATATTAAAAGATAATAATAATTATAATTATTTTTATTTTTGTTTTACTACCATCAAAATAATATGGATAGTATACCAGTAATCTATATAATCCTGCATTCATGATCATACACCTATTGTGTTTCTGTGGAAATTGATAAAATGAAAGTATATATATATGTGTGTGTGTGTGTGTGTGTGTGTGTGTGTGTGTGTGTGTGTGTGTGTGTGTGTGTGTGTGTGTGTGTGTGTGTGTGTGTGT
>JACXSJ010002890.1:0-34515 GCA_014851325.1 Pentalonia nigronervosa
TTTAGTGAATCTTACCACTTGAAAAACGGATCTTTTCGTTTTCGGTGTACTAACAGAAAATGTGTTCAGAGTGTTTTAGTGAATTCTACTATCGTCCAAACACATTACAATGTTTTAAAAACACTCGCCCAAACGCATTATGTTAAATTGCCCAAACACATTGCATTTTTTAAAAATTCGCCCTAACGCATTACGCCCATTTTTAAACATCTTCTTATAGTTTTGTATGGTTAATTTTTCTGCAACCAAATGATTTCCAATAACTTATATGCAAATTTATCATATAGTAATTAACTATACTAATTAGAATAATATGAATGGTTATATTTTAATATATTTATATTAGACATATTCAGTTGTCTTAAGTGCTTGAAATTGTCCTATCCATAACTAGGGTTGCCAGATTTTAAAATCACCAAACCGGAACATCATATTATTAAATAACCTTTTTTTTTTAGTATAGTTAGTATAATTATATGGAAATAATCTATATTTTATTTAAAATTAATAAATCAATACATTTTTTTTTACATAAATTACATTTATTTTATTTACATTTATTAGTTATAAACTAATTTTGATATTTTTCTGTTAAATGGATTTTTTTCAATACAGCTATATTATTCTTAATTTTTTCATAAAATTTATTATAAGTTAGACCAAAATTCATTTTACATACCATAAGACCTCGTACAGTATTTTCATTCATCCTTCACCTTTCGTCCGACCAAGCGTTATTCATAAGCGAAAAAATTCTTTCTACTGGAGCAGAAGTTTCTGGCATATAAAAGATATACTGCAAAAATAATTTTAAATTTTGAGCTAATATATCCTCTTTTTTGAAATGACAGAATAGCTGCACCCATTTTTCTTCACTTGTAATTTTATTCTTAGTTTTTATTTCTTCCTCTTTCCATACTTTAACTTTAAATAACCAAAACTCTTTAGCTAATACTACTTCATCGAAAAGCTGATCTTAGTTTACAATTTCATTTTTTAGTTTCAAGTTTCAAATTTCTGAAGCTTTTAAAAAATTATCCCATTTAATTTCATTTTATCCACCTAAAAAAATTTAGATGCATCACCAAAACTATTTTCCCACTGACTGATATATGCTATACATCGTTCGTAAAATAGTTTAAAGTCTTTTTCTATTTTTAAAATACTGGTTTCTTCGTCAGTTAAAATGTCCAAGAACTTTTTCGTGTCTAATGGGACAAATTTAGCATCCTTCCTTTCTATGATATTATTCTTTAATTTTATTAGAGTATTTGCTACATCCGTTGTTCTTGAATTGTTTTATTCCATTGCTTGAATAGAGTTATTGATCTATAAAGTTGATCATGAATAAACCATAAATAAATTTCTCCTTGTTTGTCATTAAAAAAAAAAAATTATGAGGTTTGGGCATAAATCTTGGCTGCAGGAGTAAGTTTGCACACCTTCAAAATTAACATTATTCTTTCAATTGATGGTAGCAAGGAAAGAAATCGTGTGTTACCAGGCTGTAATACCTTTTTGTATTCTACTTCTGCGAATTCATAAAACTCTTTAAGCTTAGTTACATGTACAGTATAAATGTGAAAACTTAGGCTCAAAAAATTTAGAAATCAATTTAGAGTTACAAATATTATAATTAAAGCTAAAATTATGATTTGCAGTGTGGTAAGCTAAAGTTGCCTCTTTGGCCGTCAAATCTAATTCTTTGTTATGTGGATCAGAACTCTTAAAATAGGAAGTTAATTTCGAAGAATTAGCAGATACCAACAAACTATTTTTATGTTTACTTGATTTTAAGTGGTCCTTTATATTAGCTCGCCCTCCGTGAGCTACTGAAAATTCTGAACCACAAGAAGAACATTTTATTTGGTTATCTTGACGATATACATTTTTTAATGGATATTCATTTTGTAATTCATCATTAAAAGTACACGATCTTTTAGACATATTTGTAAATAAATTTCAACGAAAAAATATAACCGCACAAACACGTACGTAATGTTGTACACTCACAATCATGAACAAGACACTGACAATATAATAAAATTATATTTTATATATGATATACCTAATGGCTAATCGTATAGAGATAGAATGACAAATAAACCTGAAACCGTGTCGATAAAATTTAGATAACATAATACGAAAATCATATAATGATGTAATGATATTATGTACAATATTTTTTTCATGTTTCGTTATTAAATAATACAATATTAAAATTATTTTCTCTCGGCTTCCGTTAACCGGGACAAAATTAATTTCTAACCGGGACACCGGGACATGCTGTTAAAACCGGGACGAATGGCAAGCATATCCATAACCATAACAATAGAACGTCTTACTTACAGCACGTGTTATCAGCATCTAACTAACACGCATATAGCATGCCAAATTTTAAAATTCTAAATATCGATATATAACTCACAAGTCATAAAATTAAAATCAATCAAAAAGCCTATGTGAAACCTTGAATAATATTATCTCGTTTGAATTTGATAATGAGTCGATTAAAACGAATTCTTTTGAACGTAAAATGTAATGTTTAATATTTTTGTTCCCCTTTCATTTATAAAAATAATCTATACTTACCACGGGGCTTATTGTTTAATAGTTATTATGGTTTTCCATGAATTTTATATAGTTACTTTATCTGCATCATATACACTATAGACTAAAAAGTATATTTCAATTTTATTTTTTCATTTTTATGATATTATGACAAGTGAATTTTTTATTTTATTTTGGATATACATCTTATTTCAACCAAAAAATTATTGATAAAATGTTATTTTAATATAAATAAAACATCTGGTGTTTATAACACGTTTTCCAAAATTATACATTATAATATTACAATATTAAATTGTTTAATAATATTCAAATTTAAGAGAAAAAAAACAATTCCATTACTATAACATAGGTAGATAATAATAATATAGGTAACTTAATTACCTATAATTTATAGTTAATAAAATTCACTTATTTATGCAATTATTACATTTTAAATTTTATAAATTTACAAAACGCTACTGTAAAAAGAGAAAAAATAACTAAATGGATTGAATCTTTCACGATAAGATTGACACCTACAGATTTCGTTTTTAAATAATTTAAAATATCAACGTAGTATTGTTTAAAAAAAAGATAATTTTTTTTTTTTTTTTGATGCAATTAAGAATATAGACGATCTTTTTTGTTTTTTTTTTTTATAAAATGTATTAACCATAGTATCCTTTGAAATACCTACATATAGCTATAGTGTACCACCATTAGATCAACCTAGTTAATCGAGTTAGTTGATTCAATTTTTTCGATAATATTTAATTCGATTCATAATGTATAGTACCTATGCGTCTTATGAATTTATGTGTTTAGCGCGTTATTATACTTTATCCTATAAAATACAACCTATTATAGCTGTACGGCCTTTGGTATAAGTGTGCATAAAGTGTATTATATACGATAAATCGTAACTAAAAAGTAAAAAATAATGCGTCTGCGGCACTCTGAGTGATCAGTGCATTAAACTGTTTTATCGTCTGTCAACATCATCCCGTCGTATCCCATCACACCAACAGCGCGAGTCAATAAAATATTGTTTGGATTTTATGACTTCTATTTATTTAGAGGATATATACGTGTGTGTATATATATACACATTGTAGAATAAAACGAAAACGCCGTCGCACAATGACTTGCAAATTACTAATGTTATTAGCTAATGGATTGCTTAGGAGTCCATTAACTTGACTTCTACTCCGACCAGTCGGTTAATAATTCTCCCGTTGTGTGTGTGTGTGTGTGTGTGTACAAAGTTTCAGCAATGATTACAGACATTTAAGAAATTGACTTTAAGGTTCTTTTTTTTTAAACCGATATTATTGCGCGTTTTAAACTGATGAAATGACGCGCGGCTACGAATCGAATTGTATATATTATATTACACACAGCAATCGCTATTGCTTATGACCTGTGCACAATAATAATATAATAATATGTTTTTATCGATTACGCCGAACGTACATTTTATTAGATGGCTCATCTACTCGTGATACACTGAGACAACAATTCAACAAGATCTCTCAACACTTACCTGATTCGCTAGGACCGAAAGAATATACGAAAGTATAATTTTTATCCACACTATAAATAGTAATTAAATATATAGGTTAGGTTAGGTCAGGTATTATAACTGTATATAGGTCATAAGTTATAATAAAATTGAATTTTTTTCTATATGAATAAAACCTATGTACTATACTCACTTAGCCGAAAGGCAGTGACGATGTGATGGTTTTAAGAAACATTATTTTTTTCTGAATCATCTTTTTATTTTTATTAAATTTAAGTAATAAATGAATAATTCTTAAATAACTTTTTCCGTAAAATCTAAAAAAAAAAACATTAAAAAACTGTATTGTACCTTTAAATACTTCAAAACGTATATACGTATTTTTTGCTTTAGAGCATCAGGACATTGATGTTAGGTTTCACGGAGCTTAAAGTAGTATAACATAGTCAATGAATTATTTTTTTTATAAGTAATAGAGTTATATTTAGGTAAAAATATTAGAGTTCATTATATTTTTCATTTTTTTTTAAACTACATTACATTTTTCCAACATATTAAAATAATAATAATATTATAATTTACTTAATAGTAGATATTACGACTTAAATATATAAACTTATAATAGGCATAATAATTTTAATAAAGTACTGTCTTATTATATAATTTTTACAACCTTTTACCACAAAAACGTGATTCAAATAAATAGTTCAATGATAGGATTTCATTATTTTTATTTTTTTTTAAATACAATTTATTGGTATAGTTACAAATTAATATTTTGCTATCTGTGTGCAATTCATTGTGATACGCCAAATCTATTGTAATAAAAAAAAAATAATTTTAGTACCGATCAATGGCCCAACTGCCGAAGCCTATACTCAATAAAAATAAAAATAAATTATTATGTTATGTGCCTATAAAATACATTTTAGGCATAAGTTTATTTTACCTGCGTAATTTAAAAATAATTAAATAAAGAGACAATTTTTCAACTGTCTAAATTTCATTTAATTTTGTACAAAATGTATTATTATAGAATGGATTATAATTTCCAGCTATTACTTAACCAGTGAATTTAGACGACGGTTCATAATTTAATGGTGTAGCAACATTTTTTTCTAAGACTGATTACTTCGTTTAGATCTATATATTTTAACAATATTTTAATACAACTAACAATTGTAAAAATCATGAACTATTTTAAATGATAGCTATTATATTATTATTACTATAGTTATTGATTCACTTATAATTAGATATTTAAAATAAAATAGCAAGGTGGTGGTTATCTATTTTTTATCTGTTTTTTTTTATTGTTCTGAATTTTGGTATTTGGTCAAAATTTGATTTGATGGATGCCATCGGCAATTTTAACATTTTTAAATTAATAATTAAAATATTTCAGTTAGAACGAACCTATAGGCCATAAATCATAATATTATACATTGATGATATAGGTCAAAAATATTTATCTGACATTTAAAAAATCAATGGCAGGTGATGAACAATTTGGGTCACTTAATTTTTTTTATGCTGCATCTGCTTTATATACAGTTGGTGCGTGTTTAACACGGTCTACAAGGTCTTAGCACAATTTATGATATTGTCTAGTTCACAATAAAAGACTCACTGTTGTATATAATATTACGTTTATAAGTACACGCAGGTGTATAATATATCATTCCACGTTTTTTTCCGGACACAGAGTCGAAAATATCGTACAATCCTTTCATCCGCACTTGAACAGAAACAGGGCCGGCTCTAGACAAAATATTACGAAGGCAAAATCCAAATTTCGCCTTATATCTCTTTACCATATTATATCCTCAAACACATTCATATACACTTTGGGTTTAAGCCTCAGTTTATTACTGACTATAAAAGTTTAACTTCAGTATATTGTGCTTGTATACCATCTCAATCAACGCTAAAATTAGTTCATTTCTATCAGTTATTATTTTTAAAAATATTAAAATAACTAACCTTTTATATTTTTTTTTTTTGTTCATCAGTATTTTGAAAGAGATTTTTTTTTGATTTTCCCGTTTACTTAGGGACCTGCAATATATCCTAAATACGGCCCCGGTGGCTACACCAAGAAAATTACGCCCGAGGCATATAGGCCTGTGTTATCTGTGCCTTCCGCCAGCCATGTACGGAAACAATGAAAAGTCTACGTCTCCGGTTTACATATATTATAATATTCGTATATTATGTGCACATAATATTATATACGCACATGTACCGCTCACGCGGTACACGGTGTATTATGTACTCGTAGTCATATGGTAATGGGTAGAATAAAAACATGCTTGAGATCTTCAATTACCATTGAATGCCTTCATTAAAATAGAGCAAAATTATCAATTGTAAAAGAATTAAGTTTAGTCCATTGAAAAATTATACCCCAGTAGAGTGATTGTTTAAGTTTGTAAAAACAAAAAATATACGAATGTCTTTTAACATTTAAAGCTTAAATTAAGTATTATTTTATATTTTTATTGTTATTTTATAATTTTGTTAAATTGTATAGTCGTTTTCTCTAAAAAGTCCCTGAAGATAGACTGAAGTTATATTTTATGATTCTTTCTTTTGATAGGTTTATAACAATCTGTTGACTATTAGACTGTAAACAATAGTATACAGAGTGTCTCACGAAGATCTAACATATGGAATAATACTTTTGTTGTATTCAATATATAATTTTTTTTTTTGTTTAATTAATAGACATTTGTGGTACATATATAATATAAAAATATTGTTTTTATTTTTTAATAGTGAAAATAAAAAATTTTAAATTTGATAAATTTTTTTTTAAAAATGTAAAGTAGCAAATTTGTAAATATGATTTTTAGAAAAACGTTGAAAATATCCCTTAAAATGCAATCGTTTATTTTGTACAATTTTTTCAGTTTTCAGAAATTTTTAGAAAAATAAATCGATAATAGTCATTGTAACTAGTTATAGGTAATAACTGATGATAGTAGTTTATTTTACTACAATAAAGGAAAAAATAATTCAAATTTCCAAAAACTTCAAAAAAATCTAAAAAACAAACGATTGCAGTTTAAAGAATATTTTCACCATCAAAATTTTTCTAAAAACCATATTTACAAATTGACTAATTTACATTTTTTAAAAAAAAATTTTATCAAATTTAAAATTTTTTATTTTGACTATTAAAAAATAAAAAACATTTTTTTTATATTATACATGTACCGCAAGCGTCTATAAATTAAACAAAAAAAAAAATTTGTATATTGAATACAACAAAAGTTATTCCATATGCCTGATCTTCGTAAGACACTCTGTATATTATAATTTAATCTAAGTCGTTACAAATTATTTGATTTTTGAATATTCGTATATAAAAAAAAATAAATAAATCATGGTGCAGAAAGTACCATAACGGCTGAAATAAAACATAAAAAACTACACTTTATGTTAGTAAACTAACTTTTTAAACTTATTAAACTTTACCTATGAACAAACTACAGAACAAGCTTATCCAAATATTTTTGTGCTGGACACGCCACTGGTCCTATCGCAGCACGCGCTCTACATGTAAATAATGCATACTATTCTTCTGTTTGGACGTCTGCGAAAAACGTATTCTCCTTGGGTGGAAAAAAACCTATGCACATAGATGATAACAAGTCGTTTTTTTTTTTTTTTACAAAACTCTTTTCCAAAACACGTTCTGGGCCAGCAGAGTTTGGGCTAATCTTCGCATATTTTGTTAAAACTATACATACATGAAAAACATAAATCGTGGTGTACCTTATACTACTAATGCAGTAGGAATAGGTAGATACCTAAATGACGTATCGCTACCATTAAGTATATTAAAAAGTTAACCGTCCGGAAATCGAGTACGAGGCCGCCCGATCCTCAGCTCGTACTGCAGTTGTCAGTGTAATCGTGTTTTAAGTATTTCCTATAGTCATATAATATATTAATAATAAGAGACGGTTCGTGTCCTTATCTTTGTTTAAGCCACGAACACGATTACGGTGTTAGTTCATCGTGATACGACAACATGCCAAATGTACGTATGTTCAAATCGTTTCAAGTCGCAGCTGATATTGATGGTAGATAGCTCGGATACGATATATACGTACATCCAGGTAGGTTTATCTAACCGATAATATACACGGAACATTTATCAATAAAATTTTAATATTATGACTATTTGCAGACGATTGTCGCCTTAAAAGCTGCCAAACAAATTATTTTTTAAAATTTAAACAATAATCAGGAAAGTCATGCTAAATTCCCGGTTTCTAAACGTATTTAGTAGGTATTTAATAAACTATGATACTTACATACAATTTGTAAATAATTTGGTGACTTGAATATGCTTATGTTTAGAAAATTTAATAAATTAAATATCTAAATATTTAATCGATTTTTTAATTTTGACTAGTAAGAATCAATCCATCATATTAAAAACTCATATTTTGATAACTATATTTAAATGCTGGTTTATATGAATTTACTTTTAATGGAATCTTTAATTTTCTCTTCTTATCTTCTAACTGTACAACTAATAATTTATCTTTTGGCATATTTATTTAATTATTTTACAGTACCATATAAATCAAAGTCATGATTTTTTTCTAATAATAAATAATAAATAACAATCCCATTGATTTGTATTACCATTGTAACCTATCTTAATATCAACAATCGTCAATTTATGTGCGCAGGTAACTAACGGAAGGACGGACACAACGGGGATAAAAGGTGTTCTAAACACGCGTTTAGAAACCTAAAACTATTCTTACAGCATGGCTTTGTAATATATACTATAGTCATCAGGTGGTACATAGAGCGTACCTATATAGAAGGTTATATAGAATCATGATTTGGGTGAGACTATAAACGTCAGGCCAATCCTGCCTAACCTGACATGATGCCGACAGAAGCGTGTCTTCCTTGGAAAATAATATTATACAGACGAGGGACAAAAATGAAAAAATATAATAAAATCAGTATTTAAAAAATAAACTCCATTACTGTGTGGTAAACGGATACAATTTTCCGTCATTTTGTGCGTGCGGGTAATTGCAGGTAGATACTTAAATCTATGCTGATTGATGTATGCTACTTGTGTCCAAAATAATTATTATCAGTAGATGAGTCGTGTCCCGCAAAAAAAGGTTCAAAAAGGATCATAGCCACCTATTTTTTAGATAGCATAGTTGAGTCCCAGATTTTAATAGCATAAATTATTTA
The DNA here is from genome assembly GCA_014851325.1 of Pentalonia nigronervosa. Taxonomy (NCBI): domain Eukaryota; kingdom Metazoa; phylum Arthropoda; class Insecta; order Hemiptera; family Aphididae; genus Pentalonia; species Pentalonia nigronervosa. The sequence goes on from JACXSJ010002890.1 coordinate 9,314, forward strand.
TTAGAGACTATTATATTACGGAATAGATTAATTACATCATAATTCCATTACATTACATTATAACACATTTAAATAAATATAATTATATTATGGCAGTAGAAGTAATGTATTTGCCACCAAGTTCAATACTAATAAATTTTGATGGATTTATCTATGTGTGTGTGTGTGTGTGTGTGTGTGTGTGTGTGTGTGTGTGTGTGTGTGTGTGTGTTATCGTTAAAGTGTGCAGGTTCATTTGAATCGTGAATATAGCGTGAAGTATTGGTTTAGAAATCATATTTTTTAAATCATCGGGGTTTAAAAAACGTTTTCAATTTTTATCTGTGTACTTTATTATTGTAACACATATATAAGTAATATATAGGACGCGAATAGTATAGCATTTAGAAAAAATAAGTGTGGTCGAGTTGTGTTCCCGAATTAGGACACGAGTTACGTGTCATATTTACGACCTATAAAACATACCTTTTTTTGGGATGCAAGTAGTTTATAGTTCTATGCAGCTATTGATGTGCGGACTTGAGGTATACATCAATTGCGCCGAAAATCGTAGGTAAAGAAAGAAAAATTATGGGATAGAAAAAAGGTATAACATTAATTGCCCCGATCAATATTCGAATGTAATACATTGTTATATGTAAATTACGCCAATCGATTTTGGTAACTATACGTCTATACGAATCTGTTATTACGTTTTGGATTTCCTAATTTTATCTAAAATGTGCTAATCTAATCTACAACCTTGTCCTCGTAATTATGTTTGAAAATTATTATTTTTATAACTTTATTATTTGATGAAGATACAACACAATTTGATGAAGTTTTAAAAATTATTCAAGTTCAATCATATATCAAAATGAATAGCGTCAAAAAAGAAAATAAAATTAAAAATCATTAGTACAAAAAAAAAAAGACCATAATTGAAGAAAATATACCCAAGTATGTAAATGAAAATCTAGATATGTTTGAATTTGTAAAAAGGATAAGCTATCACTACAAAAAAGTTTAATAAGGTAATCAAATTAAAATCTATATAATAGGTAGCTTTATTTCTACATTTTTCTTATTTTTATTTCGTTTTTTAGAAAAGTAACAATATTAACATTTCAATTCATTGACATTCAGTAACGGTCGTTGGATTCCATAATTTTGTAATATATTAACTCCGGTATCAACGAATTATAAAAATTAAACTAAGACAGTTTTTGTATTTTATTTGTAATAAAAAAATTATTTTTAATTTATTTTTAATAGCGCAATTGATATATACCTTTTTAGTATACTTTTTTATACCAGTGCAATAGATGTATATTATACAGGTAGTGTCCCAAAGTCGGCGCAATTGACGAACACCCCGGACTGGATATATTGGAATTCAGTCGCCAAAAACTAGATTGCACGAAAGATATTTTTTTTTGGATGCAGAAGTTTCCTAATAAACTGAATGTTCAGTTTCACCTATATAGGTCAGGTAAGTTTATATATATATTTATTTAGTTACAAAAATGATATAAGATGTAAAATAACATGGAATATTATAGTACAGTAATGGATAAAATCTTAAATATTAAAAACGAAATGACGGATCATCAACCTAATCGTACAGGTGATTGGTTCGTTTTTTTAAATAATTCGTTGTGCAATAAGGGGTGATAAATGTAGTGGCATTGCGGGTGCATCGAACCCAGGAACAGGGGCTTAGGTATATTTAACATGTATACGCATGTACTGTTTGGTATGACGCGACGACAGTGCTATAGTGGGCAGATATATATATATGTATAAACATACATCATATCGCATACACGCATAAAATAATAATTTAATATTCCTCGCGATGGTCGGGCAGGAAGTTTCTCGCCGCGCCAACTCTTCGGCACGTATGTATATAATATATAAATAGCCTGTATTGCGGTATACGCGTCTGTCATATACTTAGGTAGGTATGTCGTACCTACATGTACCACATACCTGCACACATAGTTCCACCGATACGGTGCACCCCCCCTCCCGTTCCTCACGAAGACAATCACCGCCGCCGTTGAGATAAGTTTATGTATTCGCGGTCTCGGCTCTCCACGCGTGGTGCAGATGACGTGTGGCGGGCCATAATTAGCGCGCGCTTTTCCGAGCGGTGTGGGAAAACTCGTCGCCGCCGCCGCCGTGCAGTAGCAGCAGCAGCAGCAGCATCAATATATAATATATTGTATATTACATCACACACACCTGCCGCCCGCCTGCAGCCGAAGAACCCGCGGCGCCAGCGTCCTCCTCCAATCCCTTGCGCAACGTGCGATGTGCGCGTATATATATATGCGTGCGTGTGTGTGTAATGAACCTCTCGGTGGAGGTGGCGGCGGCGGCGGCGGTGGAGGCGGATGGGAGGTATTTAGCAAATCACTGCGCAGACGATGCGCGAGAGATTTTACTACTGCCGCTGCAAGTCGCGCCGTGTGTATATACGCGTGTATGCTATTATAATATATATATATATATATATATCTATATATAATATTAAGTGAGTGGAAGCTTGTTCTGGGGGGGATGATTGCTGGAAGGGGTTAGGGGCGGCGAGTGCGGAGGGACGTCGTGTATACATAGTGCGCCGCCGTCGCCGTATTGAAGTTCATCAAACCGCAAAATACCGCCGCCGCCTCGCCCACCGCCGCCGTCAATTCCCGTGTGTGTTTGGCATCGCTGATTTGCATTCGCCCGACGAAATTATATACACCTAGGAAGGGTCCCCGCCGCCGTCTGCCGAGCGAGCACACGCACACACACATGTATACACACACACACACATTACACGCGTTGTACAATAACGGTGGTGGCGGTTAATTGCAGACGCGGAAGCGTTCATGAAGAAACATTGCCGCGGACGTGTAATTAACGCGGACAAAAAGACGCGTCGACGCTTTCCGCGGCGGTGTCAGCGCCCCCCCCCCCCACACACACACACACAACATCCTATTCGAGAGCCACCCCTATCCACCCTAGTCCGTAGCTGCTGCGCGGGGTTCCATCGCGGCATCATCCCTTATATATTATAATAAGTATACGTGTATGTGTGTATATATGTTTATGCGGTATAACATACGTCCTTGGAGGCTCAAAGACAACCCTATCATGGCGTGTTATTATTAAATAAATTATGCACAGATTTAATATAATAATATGATGATGAAGACGACGATATGATATATTAAGTAAGTACATCACGTGATCTTCACATCACGATTATGTAATATCATTTTTTTTTTTATTATTATCAATGACTAACAATTATACATAAGATATTATTAAATTATTGCAAATTTGATTTACTCACCTCCTGTGAGCTTAATAATATTATGTAGCTTGTGTTGGGGCTATCGATAGTATGTTTATTACTAAATATTAAATAATAAATAAATATAAATATATAAAAAAATAATTTTATGACATGACAACTAAATTATAATAAAATGGCTCACATTAACAAGCGTTATTATCCAATTCCAAAAATTAATATTTTTTATAATATACCACATATATCTATATATTATAATGTATTAAAAATCCATTTTATTTTGAAAGTTGATTATTATCGATTGATGCTTTTTCTGTGGTTAGATCTGAACGAATTATGCTGAAAATATATTTTTTACACAAAACCATCGGCTAAAAATTAATACTGATACCATTCGGTATGGTGTATAAAAATACAATTTAATACAATTAAAACTTTAAAACAATTATTTAATAAAGTTGTAGATTTCAGATTCTTCTGAAAGTAAAATGCACTATATATATTTTGCGTTAGTAAGACGGCGACAACACATGCACGGATGGAATATCCTCTTAAATTTTTAAACATGTAAAAATTCAAAATATTATAAATTTATAATTTGCAATTTCTCGCTATTTTAATGAATTTCGTAAAAATATGGATTTGAGACAATTTTCAAAAATGCATTTTTACTTAAAAATAAAAATTTTATCATACCTACATAAAGCAAGAAAAAAAACTAAAAATACTAAAAAATTTCAAATGTTTATAAATGCACAATAAAAGCCAAAATCTTTAAAAATGAGAAAATTATATATCAGGTGATATTTTCCGTAGATAGGCAGTGATTCCTTATTTTAATAACTAATTACTAATTTCTAATTATATACGGTGATGATGATTTAATAATTATAAGAACTTAGTGTAATGATATTTGCTTGTTAAGTAGGTACTTAAAATCACTTGTTAAATTGTTTCCTGAAAATATCAATCAGTCTTTTCAGCATAATTTTTAATCAACTTTTATTACATAAAAATACAATTATTTATTGTCTATTATAATATAGTTGATATAATTATATGACAATTTACATGGTACGATGATATATAATAAACGAGTAATATTTACGAACATGTTATTCAGGAAGATGATTCAGTTTCCATTTTGAATTTGGTACAATATTTTTTTGAAAAGTATAAGTATGAGTACTTCCTATACAGTTTACATACTGGAATGTTTATTGTTCAGCAGTTATTTGAAGTGTATATTTTGTTTTCGAGTTACCTTGAGAAGTTCAAATTAAAAAAGTTTGTATTACTGATTGTCAACTGTACATGCTTACAATACATCACTATTTTCAGAGGTTGATATGATATATTTAATTATACTCTGTTTACACTAAGCATCTTCATATATTCTTGAGTTTTGAAAGCAAGTTACTATTAGCAAGTTATTATTGGTTTTATTATTTAATTTGCAGAATACAATTTTCGAAGCAATCAAAAAGTTTCCTGTACCTCTTCTATACATTGGAAATTACCTAAAGAATAATCGTGCTCGAGTGAAGTAGTTTTTTGTTAAAAACTCGTCAAAAAAATAATCTAAAATTCTAGTAAATGTATACTTAATCCGCTTAAATCAATTTTTCAAACAAAATTATCTATTGCTGTTTTCGAATTTAAAGTCATAATCCGACCCTCGATACACACATTCATATTTTTTACTGACCTCGTCATAAATATTATAATTTATAACTCTGTAATGTTTTTTTAAACTCACATTCAATTTTATTGAATTTTAAAAGTAGGTGTATACAAATTTTAAACAATAGGTGCGTTAATTTTTGTAATGCAATACTTCAAAAACAGTTCAGTGTTGTCGAGCACACACAATCGAATCGTCTTATTTACGTATATCTATAATGATCTCATCTTTTGAATAATATAAACTGAATAAATTGCCACAGCACAACCTTTTCGACAAGCGACGATGCGATGATATTTTTTATTGTTACAATATAATATATTATCGTAAATTGCAGAGCGTGTTTTGAATATGAATTTTAATTTAATTTTTTTTTTAGAGCTTTGGACTTTAGATTTGTATTGAAAAAATACCAATATCACGAGGTAACACGGCCACAGCAATTAATGAAATATTCGGCAACCTAATTGGGCATGGATCAGTTACGCCTAAAACAAAGTTTGTATTTTAGGGTCAGTATACCAATTATACCGTTTTTATTTTATGATAAATATATCAATAATTGTATACTCCTTATTTTTACTGTCAATTCATCCATTTTTCAAAAAATACAAATCGTTGCTGATTCTTTAAAAGAAAAGCAATTGATCAAAAAACAACACGAAAATTAATTCATGACGGAGTGCAATCGAATGCAGTTGATTTGACATTCAACAATGTGTGCATTCTATATGACGAAATATTTATCGTACACACAAAAATACATTACCAACAAATTTATCAGAAGTGCATATAACATTGAATAATTTTTACTTATTATTGATTTTCATTGTATTCCAATAAAAATAATGTTTTGTTCTATTGAATAAAATAACTATTAAATTGCTATTATTAAACGTAATTAGTCGCTATCAACCCAAAAAATGACCGAGCTCAATTGGTATATTATAAAATGATCATTGTAAACGCAATTGGTAAGCTCCCATATAATCGTATCGAAATACACGCTCGGTGGTTTTGAATGCCTACCTACCTACGCCGAGCGTGAAAACCCGAATGAATGAAAAAATCTCGAAAATTGAACGACGCGGCGGACTTATCGGCTCGTCGTATCGAAAAGGGAAAAGAGATGCGATCTGAAATCGCGTTAACCCCGCGGTGAAACCAGTAGGTGACGTAACCGCGGTAACCTCGTCGCGCCGCCTGGGGCCCTGTCGCGTTCCAACAACCGCGACATAATATTTATAACTTTTTACACCCATTGTAAACAGACACACACACGCGCGCGCGCGACATTGGTTTATACCTATTATACAAACACAGTGAAACACAATACGAATCGGTTGCGTTTGTTTTCGAACACGTATATTATTATTGTTATGCGTGTGCTTGTGTACAAAAGGACCACGAAAAATTTGAATACGACCGCAACCAAAGGTCAGAACACACACAGCATTTATAAATGCACATGACGAAAACAACAATGCTCGAATAAAAAAAATATATATATAGAAAAAAACCAAACGTGTCGCAGCTTATATTATTCAAATGAAAACCCTCGTCATTATTCGTTCTCGTGTTGTGCGAGTATAGTATGTATCCATATATTATACGCGAGCGTGTGAGTATAATATTATTGGTGGGCGGTATGGCGCGCGTTTTAATATCTAACAATAATGATGAAAAAAGAAAAGCCACCCGAACCGGCGGCGGCGGCCCATTATTATTATTATTATTATTATCATCATCGTCATCGCACAGGTAGCCTTTAGGCCTATAGGTGTCTGTGTGCGTACACACCGACTATTACAATACTGCGAGTACAGTCCTTATCACACGTCGGATATCTCCGACACGACGACAAATAGCGCGTCGACTAAATTATTATAATACTGTGGCTGCAGGTATAATGTATACGCTAAAGAAACGATAATAACAATAATAATAACGATATATACACAAACGGTTGTCGCGCTCTTTTATATATGTCTCGGGTGCACACAGTAATAATATTATATCTATATATTGCCTGGGTTGCCATACAAAAAAATATTATATGGCATTATACTGCTGCTGTTGCAGGCAGGTTTAGGTGTTCGTCTCTCGTTCGCCTATAGCGGAGACCGCGTCTCTCCTGCGCGGAGAAAACTACGACGGTGGCGTACACGTGGAGGGGGGGGGAGGTGGCTAGAGGAAGAGAAAAAAGATTTCAGTCAGACGACCCACCCGCAGGACGTAAATATTTAGTGACAATGTGCATGATGTATGCAGTGTATGCTGCTTCTTACAGCAGCGTGCATACAAGGTGATTCGAAATATTTATGTTACGGCCACTATTTATTGATTTAAAATAGAGAAAAATGAACGATATGAAAGTTTTTCGATTTAAAATTATTTATGCATTTTATAATTTTTTAGAATATTTTAGCGAGGTTTTTGGCGGTCAACTTTAGAAATTTATAAAAACTTTAAATATATCTCTCAAGCATAGAGTTTTGTACAAAATTATAAAATATACAAATCATTGTTACTAAATCAAAAACTATATCATACATTTTTCTGTATTTTTATTATTTATGCGATAAATTGCCTGTAACATAAACTTTGAATCACCTTATATACATTAGTTAAGTGTGTGTGCGCGCGCCTATACCACATCATATTTTTTTTTATTTTCATTTATTTCAAATTTTAATGGGCTCCACTGAGCATGCTCATGGGGGCGGCCCACAGGATTCACTTTACATTTAAATTTTTTTTTCTCATAGTTTAATTATTAAAGTTATTTATTGTTTATGATTATTCTAAAAAGTACTAACAATAAAATACAATAATACAATACCTATACAGTATAATTTAAAGGCAGCCAAACGATCGATAGCGATCGATGGGCTGATTTAGGATGATTTTAATGTTGATCCCCTTTTGTTAGAACTTATTATTATGGTTACATACATAATTCGGATTAACCAATTTATGTGGAATGGCATTTTTTCACATGAAAATTATAAAAACTGGATGCCGATGAGCTATACACTATTTGATGATCATTTAAACTTTAGAGGAACGTCTTCGTTTAGCAGTAAGCGACTGAATTTCCAGATTATAATTAACTGGCCAACGATGTGCGTTAATCTTTTATCGTTGATCTGCTTAAATTATTGGATTATATTATGATCCACTGAAACTTGTATGAATATATAAATTATTATATTTCTTTGTTTGATATATGGTAAACAGGTTATTATAAACTCAAATTTATATTATATAACATACAAGTATATTGCGTCATTTAGTATTGTTTTTTAAACTTAAATCTGCAGTTAATTTATTTATGTAATAAAATATAACAACTCATCGTACCATGAGTTGTGCCCAAGTATCTGTATTTTGCATGCGTATTATATAAGTTTAACCGAGTCTGCAGCAGTGGAAACCGGAAAAATATTGCACATCCGGTATAGAAACACAAGTATATAATATTATATAGGTAGCACGCGCAGAACCTCCTAAAATCCATTTCATTCCGTCTTATTGCGTTTCGAGTAGTTGATCAAATTTGCCGTGAGTATATTGTATAATATATATATATAGTTTAATACTTGTATGTGCACGCACTTTGTCTGCGGTAAATTTATGCGCATTCGCGATCGGCCGCGAGTTTAATTTTCCGGAAACAACGATCGTGGCAGGACGAGTGATAAGAGATTGCGTTTCGGTGGATAGACAATCGCGTTAAAAACCGAACATGTGGTCACGGCCAATGTATCAACATCATCGTGGACTGCTCTCGCTCTTTCATCCCCTCCGTCCCATCCCGTCGTCGACGGTCGAGGGATGACGTAAGGGCAGTAGGGGGGAGGGGGGGGGGGGTTGCGATCCCTTTTTAGCTAATCCCGTACACTGGTGAAAGATGTGTTAATCCGATTAAAAGCCCACCCCACCCCACCCCGATACAGCCCACCTGCCGCGCCGCGCCGCTGCCGTCGTCGGTTTGGACGATTCTTCCGGTCCGCCGATTTATTATTGCCCGCACAAATAAAAACCGGCGATTCTCGGCTCCCCGGTAATGTGATTAAATAATAATAATAATAAAAAGTGCAACCGGCTGAGAGAAAAAAAAAATCTGGTCTCGTTTACCACCAGCGCTGCGGCAACCAGCTCGCTTCGATATTAATAGTAAGTCGTTATATTGGACTTCACGCGTAGGTACTATTTAGAGACGTGTTCAAAAGTCGCAATAAACACGTAGGTATACCTATTGTACAAGCTCATTCGCATAAGTCACGTCGTCGTGAGTTTATCGTTAAAGAAAATATCAAATAAACGTTTATCGACAATTTTTCATTTTTGTCATCCTCAGAACAGTAGGTAATGTGGCTGCAGGTATATACGGTAAAAATTTCGTTAACGATCACCTCTGTATAATAACAGTCATTTGTTTTTTTGGTCCCATCAAGTGTTATGGGAAAAATACACCTCCGGCGATCTAAATAATACGGTTAAAATATAAAATAAAATAATAGAAAATATGTGTAAGTAATTTAAAGTACGTGGTTTACCAAAATTATTTATGTTAGTTTATAGTTATCTTATCGAACTTTTATATTAATGCTAATTAATTAGATCTTTTTGATCTTTAAAAGGAAGACATAGATGGCATTAATTTATTAAAAACAGTAAAGATTTTAAAATAAATCGATATTACTCAATATTTTAAATTTTAATATGCAACATATTTTTTATTTTATATTTTACATATGGTAAATAACTCTTCAGTGTTTTACATGTCAAAAATATGTCTATAGACTAGCAAAAAATTATTATTTTTACATATAATTATTTATCAAAAAATAAAAAGAAGCATTGTCAAATGTACTAATGAATTTTCGGTCAGTGTACATTTTTTAGTTAATGCATATTATTGTGTATTTTTTTTTTATGTGCTCAGCGACCATCTGGAAATATTGCATTTCTATTAACGGTCATCTCTATTGGAACGCCACCTTTAAAAAAGCGGTCATTATTTCCGGTTCCTTTGATGACAATTTTTTTGGAAGTTTTACTGTACTATGATCACGTAGTTGCGACGTACCTACCTATATTCTCTTTCGCCGTCAAAAAAAAACATAAATTATAATACACGATTCGTCTCTGCTGCAATTTACCTATACAATATATTGTGTTCGCAACTGAAATTGAATAACTTTAAAGGCGAGCAAACGGGTAAAGCCGTCTTTATTATATAGTTCGTGACCTAGATTTGTTCAGAGAAAAAAACACATCGTCTGCACCCGCTGCAGCTGTACAATAATGCATGTCGTCCGTGAACAAATCGCTCCACCGTTGCCGTATGTCAATATTGACAACTATTATTATTGCAGGTATGCGAACAATGGTTGCGGTTCAGTAAGTTTCTAGAAAAAAATTAATACAAATACTAATTGTACTTCCATCGTCGCAGCTGCAACATTGCAACCGAGACTTTAAACTGCACATAGCACGCGTATTATTATTATATGAAATATATATATATTAGGAAAAGTTAAAATAGAGCGATAGTTGTACTTTTACAATTTTATAATCAGCTGTAAAAGATATCGCTCAAAGCGTAAAGGTTGATATATAGCCGGTGGTGGGTGGTACTAAAATATCGGTCGTATTTTCTTTCTGCAGGTTGTGCTGCATATTCGGTAGGTATACCTACTGCGAGAGGGAAGAAAAAAATGACGATAAATAAAAAGTAAAACCATCATAATATAACAAGCTGCGAGGACGGAATACTCGAGTTTTTCAACCGTCAACTCAAAAGGAATAGTATATAAACATCGCACGCGGAGCCAAAGGAGTTCATACGGTATTTGACACAGAAGGCGAATGGGCCCGGGGGATGATGGCAAAAAAAGAGAGAACTCTAAAAAAAAACTCGATGTAATACTTTATCTCCGAGAAATTTAAATAGTGTTTATGTAAAGTAAAATTTATGTATATTTATTGTCAATTTGCATTTTATTGACAACCCATCTCTATTGCGAAGGTCTGTATTAAACAGATGTATATACCATAGCGATAGGTAAGTAACCATTTCCTTTTTGACAAAGTAACCAGCACAAAATATATATATATATATATATGTATGTATGTATATCAAGTGATAACGGACAAAAGTTTTTGGGAAATATGTCTCGTCGCTCGGACGCGATGTATACACATGTAAAAAATATGCAAAAATATTTGAAAATTGATCGGTAAAATAACTGTATTTGGACTTTCTACGGCGAATCGTTAAGCGAAACGTTGTTTTTGACTGCGCGAAACCCAGCTGCAATCGAGTATAATAATAATATATTGTTCTCATCAAAACAATATCAGTGTAGATTATCTAGTCATTTAATTATTAAATTATTATAATAAATATTGTTTGATTTAACAGTTTTTATTTAAGTAAAATCGAAAAAATCAAAAAGTACCAAAAAAACACACTATTTTAATGTGTCGACTTTTTGCTTTTTGGACAATTAAAGATACAAATACTAACCGAAAAACACATCAGACTGCATTTTTGATCCTGATTAAAATATCGGATAAGTACTTAATGGTTTTATAATAAAATTATATTAATATACATAAAAAATATGAATAAAAGTTACGTTTCTAATTTTGATCCTATGATATTAAACATAGTATAATATCTACTATACCAGAGATGGCGAACCTATGTCACGGAGTGGCACACGCACAATCTTTAAGTGATACATGCAACTATTCAAAAAAAAATATATTTTAATAGTTTTTATAAACTTAGAATTTGTTTAACATACTTTTGTAGTCATTTGCTATTTATAATTTTAGTGTCTAATACTCAAATATATTTAAAGTTTTAATAATGTAATGTTTGACTTGTTTTTTTATCATTTAAGCCATGGATGTAAGAATATTTTAAGTTTAAAAAAGAGTTATCAAATTAGTTAACATACAAGGAAAATAAAATAAAACCAAAATTTGTATTTGACACGCAGGTAGGTTTGCCATCACTGTACTATACCGTTACTATTTTTTCTATCTATAATGTTCGACGTATAATAATAAATTATAAACACATTTTACCGGTAATATTTATATCCTACATTATTCATACCTATTAATTTTTAAACTTAAATTATTAATTTACACCGATCTATACGCAATGACAACTCTGAACACTTGCAGCGCAGGTCATTAGTATTTTTCAATTACCTACACCATACATGTCACTATACAAAATGGTAGTAATATTTTATTCTCCGCGTGCATTTTTTTTCAACTCGTGTCGTGCTAGATTTATGGTTAAATCATATAATCACATTATATACAAGAGGCAAGAGCTCTTATAAATTATTTCATACACTATCACATTCAGGCTTACCGCGGGTCTCGCGCGTTACGATATATTATGGCGGAGACAAACACACTTTTTGTAAGCCATAACTTAATCTCGTGAGCGATTTTAGCTCGACGCCAGAGCGGTTTAAACGACCCGGATAACGACGTTAAAAGAGCCGCGAAAACAAAATGTATAAAATGTAAAAACCAAATTTGTTCTCTTTGATAATACATTATTTTACCTGCTACAAAGAGCGTATTACAACACTATTATTCGCAAAATCTTAATTACAGATTTCCCCCTTCCCCAATTTGTATATACTTAATAATATATTATAGATCACAACGATCCGATAGGTTTTGGATTTTAACGTGAACGTTGTTTCCATCCAAAAAATAATAATATCGATGTTATTTTAAAAGCTCGGGTAGTAAGTACTCGTTACAATGCTACAACAAAAAATACCAAAAATATGTGGTTATTGTAGTTGCAGGACTCATTTAGATAATTATCTAAATAATTCAAGATACAGGTCAATTTAAAAAATCAGGTTCGTACATTTTTTTTCACTTTTGCATACCCTTTCTAATTTTTTTTCAATTCAAGCACTGATTATAATCACTGCAAAACACAATATTATTGATAAGTAATATATAGTTATTATATTTATAATTATATCGTAAGTTTTAGCGATAGTTTGTGGTCGTGATTTTAAAATCCATACCCGAGATAATCCGAAACAGTAAAAAACGGTTTTTTTTTGTCTATTGAAAAGAGATCCCATAGCAATTTTTGCTAAAAGCTTCTCAAGTGTCACTCGAACGGCACAGCTAAATGGATATTTTATTGGAAATATTCAAATACAGACCTCTTTCCAAACTGTTTATATTCGAGGTTACACTTTATTTTTGTTTTATTCAACCTTATTATATATTAAGTATATTTTACACTCGCTCCGAGACACTCTTGGGTACACATGCTTTTAAAATTTTCTTCGAATCTGTGCTACTTAAGGTTATTGGGAATACGAGTGTATTATGTATGCTGTACATTATGTATATATTGATGTGTACAACACGCGTACAGATGTGTTATATTCAGAGGATGTCCTTTAATATCCGCCGACGAAAATTTTCTTCGAAAAAACTAGACTCGTGTTAGAACACAATTGAATTACGAGAAAAATGTAATTTATTATGAGAGGAGAGAGAATCGAGTACATACAATTGGTATATGAAATATGTTATTTGATAATAAATTATACAGAGTGATTTTTTAAGCATGCTCATCCCCGTTTCTATCATTAGTAGAAGGTACACTTATTCAAATTCTGACTTTTAGAATTTACCTATAGACCATATTTTCTAATTTCTGATTTTTTTTTTGTACTACTTAAGAAATGTCCTGTGGCGAAACAAATTTCTATTTTCAGATAAGAACTTCCGTTTTTTAATAAAAATTATTTAGCACATAAATTTTTTGAAATTTTTGATGTATCTAAATCAAAATTTTAACGAATGGTTTCTGAAATATTAAAACGTTTGTACTAAAGCCTAAAGATGGTTTTACAAAAATATAAACTTAATATAATATTAGAAATTGTATTATTAACTATACTTGAACCATTTTCACTTCTTCTTTATATTAATAGATCAATAGTAATTACTAACATTTTAAATTCATCTAAGGCTCCAGATCTACTTAACTTATTAACATAGACAAATTATTCTCAGTACACAAAGTTATAAAACTCAAAAACTATTCGTTCGAATTTTGATTTAGCTACATAAAAATTCACAAAAATATATCTGTTGAATAATTTAAAGTGAAAAAAAGGGAGTGGGTTCTTATATGATAAACAAAAGTTTGTATTATTTTACAATCATTCTGTAGTACGAAAATTCTCAAAAATTCTAAAATATGGTCTTTAAGTGTATTTAAAAATTCCAAAAATCAGAATTTGAATATATGAATAATTTAAGCAAAAAAGGGTGAGCATGCTTAAAAAATCACTCTGTATATGATCTACGAATGTTCAAGCGCAGCTCTATTAATATACGTTATCAACGTACTCATGAGTAACCATCTACCTATACCAGGTGATCCATTTAACGTAAGACATACATTGTTTTAAAAACTATTAATTTTTTTGAAAATATTATTTTTGCATAATTTTAGTTTGTTTATATATAATCTTTTTCGAAAAAATTATAGTTTTACTTTTTTTTATCATTACCATTTTTTAAATTGTTTATTTTTTTTAATGAAAAGTGCATTTTCCAAAGTAGAATATTTTTTGAAGTACTTGGATCTATATATATCACATTTTGGACTAGTCGCAGCTTATGACATTATATGTATTTAAATTTTAGAGTTTTGGTGTGTGAATAGGGTGATGGAGTATCTTGCAAATGTTACCGACTACGCTCATCTAAACTGTAAATATTCATAACTAATAAACTACTTGTTCGAAATTCGATTTTTATAGGCCGAAATACTCTGAATAATATTCGGCCTCGGAATATGAAATTAAAAATGTACACACTGTCGTTCAAAAGAAATAAAAACTTAAAAATCGATAGCATTAAAAATAGTTATGAATCAAATTGTTTCCCAAAAATGTTGCTTTGTAATGATTTTATACAAAATAAATAATTTCAAAAACGTTTAATATTTTTTAAAATAATAAGCTTCTTAAGTTAAATGGATCGCCCCATATATTGACCTATCTACAATATTATATATACATAAGTATATAATATTATTAGACCATGTTATACTATACACAATATAACCGCTTTTGAGGTGCAGCGATGGCAAAGCCTGCTATGTGTATATACATACGATATATACGATTATTGTATATTGTGCACACTTTAATGCAATAAATGTTTCACGCCGCAATTTAAATTAACAGCTACTGCAGAAACCATCCGAATGTTCTAGTCCCTCGGCAAAAAAAAAAATATATCTATTCTATTTATTTGTTATTGGATTAACGACAGACGAAGGGTTCGCGACATAATAATATTACATCTGGAAGGATTAGGGTTTACGCGGATTTAGAGCCACGAAAAAAATTGCAAACTGTCACGCGGAACTATAAAACACCGCGGCGGCGGGTACGGTTAAAAATGGAAGCACATAAAAACTTGATTAGAAATGGCTGCTAATGCGTAGTACACCAATAATATAAAACACTAATGAATTGGATGACGCGATATTGCATGGCAGTAATATTATTGCAACCACTGCACCGCATATAATATATAATACCATAAGTGCCTATACATAACTTTTTGCGACGAGGCGACAATATTTTATTTATTATGTATTATGTATGAGTGTTGAAAATGTCCATCTCACACCGAAAACAGTGTAACGTGGTCAGGGGTGACCGGTTAAATATACGATATCCAGAGAGAGTCGTTGGACTCTATAGGTGTAATAACCGTAGAACGGGTGGTAGATAGATACTAAGCCGAAAATAAGTAACTTCAATTGCTAGTCATCAGGTATATTATAATTATATTATTATATAAATATTAACAAACACTATTTACTTACAACTAGGCCTGTCTCATAGCTACACGGAGTTCACTTGACCAATATCCGTAAAGAACTACCGTGTATTACAAATTAAAACGGACACGATCATATTAATATAACTATCTGTTGTCATCAGCATTATTACATATTTATACATATACACACACATACATACACATATCATGTTAAAACAGTTCAAAATAGGAATTTTGAAAGTTGTGTTTACTATTTTACCATAATGGAGTTTACCTACATATAGACAGTGTTATGCGTCATCTAGATAATTTTTTTTATCTTTTTATTTCATCTAAGTAAAATAAATGCACGCTATCTTTCTATCTTATCTAGATAAATAAAACATTTTTCTAAATATCTGCCGATAATTATGACTAAATTATTAAATTAATAATTAATTAAACAATAAAATAAAGTGTCCAGATAATTTAAAATGTTCAATATATAAATTTATGTATTAAACATTATTTTTTCATATTAAAATTTATTAATTTAATATATATTGTATTTTTATATATTATAATAAATAATCTAAAATATAAGTTTATAAGTATGTGTAAATATTATTATTTAATTTATAAAATTTTTAAAAATCTAAAAACTAGGTATATAATTATCTGGTTTTTTATCTAGATAAAAATTAAATTATTTTAGTTTTTATCTAGATAATTTATTTTTTATTTTATCTAGAAAAAATACAACACATTTTTGTTATCTTATCTAGATAATTTTTAAGTTATCTGAACACAACACTGTATATAGACCTGCAGGAGTGGCGAATCTATCATGCATGCGTGTCAAAAGTTACATTGGCCAAATTTTAACAGCATGCGAAAATATTTTTATTTATTGTCTAATTAGTAAAAAAAAAATAGTGAACAAAATTATTTATTTTCTAAAAATAAAGTTTTCGATTTTAAAAGTTTGAAACTCAGTACTTTCTGCAGACATAATATATTTTGCACTTATTGTAATATATATATATATATATATGTATTAAAATCTTATCATAAACAAGCTTTTAAGTGTCGCTGATGTAAATATTACAACAAAATATAACAATTAAATTCAATAAAAATTATGTTTCATTTGACTTTATTTATTTATTTAAATTATTTGTAATTGGATAAAAAAATAACTTATAACATAGTACGCTTATATATACTATCTATACTCAACATTTTATCTCCGAAAAAACATCTATAATATGATTCATAGATTTTCTTTTTACGTGAAAAATATCAAGTAACGTGCATTTAAATTAATTTCCGTTCAGAACTTATCATTCTTGCGTGGTGAATGTACAATAAAACTACATAATATATATATATTTATATATATATATACGACTAGTATATAATATAATAAGACCGAATAATTATTGTTTATTCTATAAAAACTTAATGCTATTTCGCGAAAAGTATCTTTACAACATGTGAAACTTGAATGAAAAAATTGATTCTGAGTAGATGTCTCTGCGTTTCATCAAACTTTCTTTACGATTTAATTAATTCGCAGTTATACAGTATATAAGGTAACAAACTACATAAATATATATATATATATATTTGTTCGTACGTTTATTCTCAGTTATTTTGTTGAATTTTCTCTGAAACTGTTGGTAAAATTTCGAATAATCACTTCGCTAAAGAAGATAGATATACTGTACTATATAAAGGGTGTCTCACGAAAATCTGACGTATGGAATAACTTTTGTTGTGTTTAATATTTAATTTTTTTTTTTTTTTTGTTTATTTAAAGACAATTGCGCTACATGTACAATATAAAAAAAAATGTTATTTTATTTTTTAATAGTGAAAATAAAAAAATTAAAATTTGATAAAAAATTTTTTTGAAAAATGTAAAATAACCAATTTGTAAATATGATTTTTAGAAAAATGTTCAAGTTAAAGTGCAATCGTTTATTTTTACAATTTTTTGAAGTTTTTGGAAATTTTAATTATTTTCTCCTTTATTGTAATAAAATAAACCACTATCATCAGTTATTACCGATAACTAGTTACATTGACTATTATCGATTTATTTTACAAAGAATTTCTGAAAACTTGATCAAATTTTAAATTTTTTTATTTTCTCTATTAAAAAATAAAAATTTTTTTTATATTGTACATGTAGCGCAAGTGTCTATAAATTAAACAAAAAAAAAAAAAACAAATTGAATACAACAAGTTATTCCATATGTCAGATCTTCATGAGACACTCTGTATACTCGGTAATTTTCGATCCACTCACATCGTCTATACGAGAATATTCGAAAAGAATTTAAAGTCAGAACTTTGACGTATAGTCGCCATTTTCCCATTTAATAATGAATTTATTCAAATTTTGATTTTTGAAATTTTTTATTATACTTTAAAACTTTTGAGATTATTTGTGTCCCGTGACGATACAAACTTCTGTTTTTCAAATGAGAACCCCCCTTTTTGTTATAAATTATTCAGTGTATATTTTTTTAGAAATTTTAGATGTACTCAATTCAAAATTTGTACAAGTAGTTTTTCAATTATTAAAACGTTTATACTAAGGATAATAGTCCTTATAAATACTATTACAAAAATATAAAATATATTATGTAATATTGAATCCAGTGTTTATTATACTTAGACCATTTTTATAAATTATAATTACTGATGAATTAATATTAATTACTAAAATTTTAAAATTTCTATAGCTCCTATATCTTGATGGACCCAACTTATATTTAGTACACAAAGTTAAAATACTCGAAATCTGTTCGTCCAAATTTTGATTTTGATACGACAGTTTTCAGAAAAATTGTATATAATTTACTATTGAAAAGAGGGGTCCTCATTCGAAAAACAGAAGTTTGTATCTCCACAGGGTACTCCTTAAGTAGTAAAAAAAACAATTTCAAGAATTTAAACCTCTGATCTATATACTCTAAAAAACATCCCCCCCCAACAATACTCACAGGGTGATCTGTGCTTGGAAAATATATACTATTGTGGCAAACATCTCGTCGATTATGTATAATGATTAGGGCTTGAATTTCGATGCACTTTGTATTTTCTTTTAGAACTAGATACGCGACGTTCGTTTTATAACATATAAGTTCCATGTGTTTTTAAATCAGAATAAGAATAGTTTATTTTACATTTTATTGCATTTTTTGTCAATTTTTAATTTTAAGGTCATTTTATTCGTTTTTAAAATAATTGTAGGGTTTTTAGGGCATTTAACACTAAAATCCTAGGTTTTTTAAATTTAATTTTAAAATTTTTGTTTTAAAAAGTAACTTTGTAACGTGCCAAATATTATAAATCGTAATTCTTCGAATGGTTTACGACGTAAAAATCGAAATTAAACGAGAATAATTATTTTTTCGGATTTCTAGTCCACGTAAAAGATTTTAAATTGTGCAGTCCTGCAAAACTTTTTATTATATTTATTTAAAAAATATTTTTTGGTTTAAAATTAAAAATATGAGTTCATTTTATACGTGCATTATTTTAAATTTTTAAAGCATAAAAGCATTATTGGTAGTTTTTTAGGGCGATACATTTTCAGCCCTAATAAAAATAATATAATTCAAAAATGAACCGTCAGAAATTATAAAACGACGTCGCAAACCAAACGGTTTACGTCTCGGGTGTAGTAACTATACCTAGCATTATTACAGCCCGTGAGCATATATAATAATATATATATTATTATTAGTAGTATTATATACAGCACGACGACATCAATTACGACGACGACGACGACGATGACCGGACGGAGACGACGACGACCACGATGAGTCCAAGAACCACCTCGGGGAGGGAGTTTTCGCGTTTATTGTATACGCGTGGGCGTAAACCGGGCGCGGCGTTCCCGCAGGGTTTTTCGCGCGCGCACACGCGACATCTGCCGCCGCCGTCACAGTCATTGTAACCGAAAAACCGCACATAAGGTCACCACCACCTCACCGCCTACGTTTTATTTTCTGTTATAACTGTTATTATTATTATTGTTTGTTCTGATTGACTCTGGACCCGAACGGCGGCGGCTGCGGGTGCTACAGTGATTAGCATCGGGGGCTATACCATTATCCGCGCCGCCCGCAATAATGTAATGTCATATTATATTGTATAGCCAGAGGGGATTTATTATTATTATTATTATTATTGTTTATTACGTCGCAGTATATAGGAGATGACATAATGCGTACGGGGCGGCCAGACGTTTTTGGGACAAAACCTCCACCGCGGCAGACACAATACCGGTGCAGTCGCGGTGAGGAATGATTTTACCACGAGCGTTTAGGGGCTCCGAAATGCCCTTCCGAAAATAGAAATCAGAACGAATCTTGGAAAGAAAAACCGAGAGAAAAACACGGAATTCTCTGCTGCAGTGTCAATATACAAAATCAATAAGTTGTTTGGTATATTCCCTGCACCGCATATATTATTATCACATATTCGTTGTGAATAATTATTATGATAACGCGTCGTCGGTTTTTATTGTTAATTGTTGAGTTAACGATTGTCAATCAGTGGCATGCTCAGCAGCTATTTTGAAAGGAGGAGATATGATTTTTTGACTACTCTCAGACTAAACGTTTTTATGATGGATAGATATATGTATTTGCATTGCTTTATCATACATGCCTTTTGTGACAAATATGTTAAACAAAAGGGGGAATATGACAAACCCCCCCCCCCTCCCCCGCCGTGAACACAGTCTTGTTCAATGTGTCAAGTTTCAAAAGAGCTTTTTAATCCTCTGTTGTGGCTTCTGTATGAGACGGTGCTGAACGCCCTCACTTCAAATTTGAAAAACTTTTTGCGCCTACACATGTCGACATGATCGTTTAGTTGCAATTTGAATTCAAACGGACGACCGTATATATTACATAAAATAATTATGTATTATGTTATTGTCACTTAGTAGCGTAATTTAGGCATAATGTATGGAGGGTTTCAAAAATAACTCAGGATATGTCAGCTTTCCCTCCCTCACCACCAATATTATAAAAACAAATAATGTTTTAATAAAATCATATTATAATATTCTAAAACATATTAAATAAAAATATAATATTTAATTATAATATAATAAAAAATATATTATAAATCTATAGGTTTAGTGTATTAGTACAAACTACGAGTTATAAGTTTTATTACGAAAAATAGTTACAAACATATGACTTATGAATTTATTGGTTTAATTTCAGAGGTTGACGATGCCACTGTACATCGATATGCCTAACTCTTAGTGATTAAGTCTCGTCAAGTCGAAAGCATAAAGCTGCTCTGCGACCAATTTTGCAGATATTTATATTATATTTTACTATTTTTGATGAAACTTGAATGCCTATGAAAAAAGGCCCTATAAAATGGAAACTGTTTATCGCAGAAACGGATTGAATTTTCACTTTTTCCGTGAACAATATGGCAATATTACTGATAGAATATGTTTACTATTGGTATAAAACAGAATTGTCTCATTAAACCTCGTCGAATGTCGAATACTACCAATCTACTAATAGTATATTAGGTAAAATATAGTGTGGTGTATACCCGTAAAATGAAATATTTTTATTATAATATTATATATAGCTATATTATCATACTATAATTTTATTTACAAAACATTTTAAGCCACCATGGTCTTATCCGTTAATCATTATTATAATAATAAATTAAGCAAATAGCCATAGTTTCCGGGCTTAAGATCAATAAAAAAAAAAAAAAATAATAATAATAAATTGAATTTTTTATGTTCAAACTGTAAAAGACCTATACTTACACTTAACTACTGTATAATTTTAAAATTATTATCAAAAAACGAGTTTACAAAAATGTCAGCTGTTGAATGAACAATTT
Source organism: Pentalonia nigronervosa (assembly GCA_014851325.1). Classification (NCBI taxonomy): domain Eukaryota; kingdom Metazoa; phylum Arthropoda; class Insecta; order Hemiptera; family Aphididae; genus Pentalonia; species Pentalonia nigronervosa. The sequence continues at coordinate 31,063 of JACXSJ010002890.1, forward strand.
TTGGTTGTCTAATATTTTAGATTTTACTTGTACCGAACTAAACACGCATTAGATATTTGTAAAAAAATTTTTGTTATAACTATATTAAGGATTGAATATTTATATTGAAGGTATTATTTCCACATTAATTTATTATTTATTTAATGGACATTTTATTCACTGAATTTATTATTTTATTTATTAAAATATATGTATAGTATGTAGACTGCTATAACAATAGTGACTAATTAAAACAGAATTTTTTTTTTGGGTCCTGTGGGCTATGACCTATTTTGTATTAACGATATTTGACTGTACAACTATAACTCTATCTATATGTGAGGGGACTATAATAAATATGTATGAGCTGCTCTATTTGTGTGAAAATTGTATTGAGTCACGAACCAATTTAATTTGTTCAACTATTGTTTGTAATTGTGGAGAAATTTATCAACATCAAAACATCTACTAAAATTTTTATGACGTTCGTCTGGATTTCTAGAATATATTAAATTATAATACATATCTGATAATAATTATGTGTTAAATATGGTTTCGACGTGTCTTTGTTAACAATACAATATTATATATTTTATTATACGTCTTTCATACCTTTATTATGCATAATTAATTATTAGTAATAAAGACTTTAGATTTCTATGCCAATATAGCTATTACATATTTTACAATACTAATTACTGTTTATTTTTACATGAACTATTAGGATTTATGTTTACATTACATTGGGTATATATTATTTTATAACGGTTGTAATATTATACTATTATATTGTTTTAATACCAACTACGTTATTAATCATTATAGTTTCGGTGTAAGTATGATTATAATGGTTAAGTATTAGTGTTCAATGTTTGTTATATTTTTAATATATTTCACGTTTTCCTATCGGTTTTTGGCAATCGCGGATTCTAATGAATATATACAATGTTATTGATCTTAAGATCTTCAAACTTCGAGATTTTTGTGATTTACTTAAAAATAAAATCTCAAATATTATACACATATTAGATGTTTACTTATTTGTTGAATAACTTTTTAACTCGTATAGGTACATATTAAATACCAATAGACTGATTATAACAATAATTATCTTTAATTGTAATTTTAAGACAGCATATTAAAATCTACTATATCAATACCATTATAAACATTTCAACGATCACAAATCATGTTGTCACTTGTCCTATTTAATTATTTTTAATAGATTCCAATTTATTCTCGAAAACTTTTCTCTATACAGTGTAACAAATATATTCCGATGAAACGCTACTTTAGTTTTTAATGGGTTATTTTTAAAGAGTAATGATTTGAAATTTTATTTAAATAAGGCATCATAAATATAATTTAAAATTCGATACTTTTGTAAATCATGTGTATTTATAATGTAATATCACACACTAATAATACATCAAAACATTCTTTAACTTTCAATATGCCTACTTACATTTTCATGTGAATCTTTTACATTTTAATTAAGATTCAGTTGTATATGAATTCAAGTATATTTAAATTGCATAACGAAGCGATCAAATAATCAACAATTATAATGTTACATATTCAAAAAAAAAAAAAAAATTAACATCAAAAATTTAATGGTGGGCAATTTTAGTAACAACCTGGTCAAAACTTGATTTTTAAAATCTTGTTAATTGTGACATTTTGAAATAACATATTTTAAGATCATAATTTAAAATCAATTACCAATCGTTTGATACTGCAGACAGTATGAAAAAATTTTCATTGTGACAGTCCGCTAAAGTTTTACTAACCGACACGACGTGATTGCCATTCAAACGAGTTAAAGTTAAAAAAAAACATTTTAATTTTAATACCACCTGTTCTATTTTTTTTTTTTGTTCAAGTACACAATGCATTATTTTTTTCTTGACTGTATGCAAATTTTTTTTTTGTTTGGTTTTATAATTACTGTAGCATAATATAATAACGTGTAGTCAAAGATTTAAGTATAGTTACTGTTTGACTTTAAAATAATTTTCAACACCCGTGTATTGACCATTATCTTCTCGAAGAATAAAAATTAAAAAAATATATAAAAATAGTTGCCTATGGTTTACGAAACGTCATTACAATCGACTGCTGCAGGTTTGCAGATCACTCGTATCGAAAAGGTTAAAAATGTCGTTTGTTGATGTATGCGACTTTTGCGCGACCCATAATAATAATATGTATATTCGTAAAAAACATTTATATATTTTCGTTCTCCTCCGGCCCGTGAGGGTGCTGCATTTTATTTTTTTTCACTGCATTTAACGGCGCGTAATGGACCGCGCAATTGTTTACACCTCTATGTATCATTAAGCACGCGAAAAGTTTATTTAAAACGGATATATCTCTCTCTCCCTTGTATATATTCTCTTTTATGTTCTCCCGCCGAACCCTAATTTTTACTATTGCTTTTTTAAGGGACAAAGGGATCAAAAGGGTCCAACGAAGCGATTTCGACAGGAGAAAAAAAACCTATATATATACATCCTCTAAATAGGTTCGCGGTGTTTGTTTAGTTCGCACAAAAGAATCGGAAAACAATATACATCGGTCCAACACGCTATATCGGTATATATATATATATATATATATATATTTGTATATATATTATGTGCATGTATAGTTTGCGATTGGGTTTATATAATAATAATAATATATTGCTACAGTGTTATTCTCGTGTGTGTGTATATATATATTAAATGCGTGTTAACTTGTATATATACGTATGTATCGAAAAAGGGGAATTAGAATAAGACTTGATTATGGTCGGAAGGATACGCGTTTATTTCGTTATTAAAAAAAATAAATGCTCTTTGACAGTGAAATGACTCACGATAAACCGTACGCGAGTACCCATAATATCGTAACGCGGTATACTTTGCACGGTATACGGCGTCACTTCCGCCGTGTCTGTTTATTTGGCGTTTTACGGGGTGAAATCCGACAGCGAAGTCTTATATCCTTTGAAATCTGTAATGAGTACCCTGCACGCGCGTACAGACGTATTAGATCATAATGTATAATATATTATACAGTTCGAAGTGGTGTGAAATACAAACAGCCAAAACAAATTGACATTGGAAACCCTCTGGCCGCCCGCGGACGTTGTAATATAATATGCCAATCAAAAAATACATATTATAATATACACGTGTACAGGCGCTCTTAATCTATACCGCGCTCGGCCGATATCATATATGTATGCGATTGCAGGATTATTATAAAATAATAATATTTTATTATATCGACTGTAGCGTTATATATTTCACGCGACGTACAGCATTATATAATATCGGATACAGCGAAATAGCAAATAATAATTTTTCTCGTTATTCAAAATGCATAACAATAATATGATGATGATGATGATGATGATGATGTACGCAATAATAATATCACAACTACGAAGTAATATATATTTTTTTAGATTATAAACATAATAGTATT
>JACXSJ010002891.1:0-13119 GCA_014851325.1 Pentalonia nigronervosa
CCTAGAAACTACATATTGAGCTACCTAAAATAAGTCGATAGGTGAGTAACACTCATAATATGTCGAGCGTTATTATTTGAAGTATTATACGATTTTTAGATCGAGACTTTTGCGACAACTGTACAATGTATCATTCGTCTTTAATAAGATATGTTAACTGTATAAACTGAAATAACAGGCATAATATGTGAATATTAAAAATGTAATAAAAAAATGTTTATAGCGCCATTAATTATAGAGTAAGCCGAGTACAAAGTTTATTGTATTTCACTGGTATAGACTGTAGAATATGAATAAAGTATAATAATATCAATCGAATCAGTAAAATGTACGCGTTTAATGTGTAATAATTTTATATTTATAATCCCTACTAGGTACCTAATAAAAAATACATACTATCTACCTGAATATTTGATTCGAACTTACAACATGTGTTTATGTTTTAATTTAAAATTATTTTCACCTGGCAATATAGATTTCATTAAACCGTTTAACGATATCATGCGTCGTTGCGGTTCGTTTCCCCTATATAATATTATCTAAGTAACACTGGTGAATTTAATAATAAACCAAAGTGTTGGCTGTACGCGCTAATCACCCCTAACATCAATTCATTATTGTACAGTGTACACCGCTGTATAGCCATCACCTGTCTATAATATTACATCTGACGGCCTAATATAAGTCTAATTTCAATTTATATTGTGTTCATTGTTTAATCCCATTATGGCATTATGGCTCATCGCGTATATCGAATCATCACTTTAAGATAACTGATCGATGAACTAATGAATGTATTATAATAATTCGTGATGTAGCGTTGTATCGATTATTAAATTATAGAAACAGAAATTGATTAAAAATGTTTAGGTACATAGTTTTATTCTATATTAATTAGTTATGTTTTTTGGTAAGTTAGTTTCTGACTTGGAGGGGCTTTACATATTTAAACGAAACAGATCCGTGGGGTGACTCTGCCCCCCCCCCTTACCCCCTGTTCAAATATCTTTAAAATATATTACTTTGTGTAATTTAATGTAACATAATATATTAATAGTTTTTTTTCTCATACGCTTTCCTACGTTTAATACATATTTTAATATATTATAATACACCTATTTCTAAAATGAAAAATATTTTTATTACAACAAATAACAATTTTCATTGTAATTTGTAATACTATTATTAAATCTATATTATGTTTTGTCGGCGGATCCGATATCTACTAAGGAAAACATACAAATAATGATTCGTTGTTTAAACTTTGAAAATAATTTCTCTAAACAAAATTTACTGTTTTATGTAAATCGGATAATTAATGAAGGATTAATACTTTAATTAAAACGTAGATTTTTGAAGGGGCTAATTTTAATACCGGTGGGGGGAAAAGGGACTAAGCTCTTCCAAGTCTCTCTAGATTGCGCCTATGGGTGTGTTTATTAATTATTGATTTATATTGTGGACACGAGCTTTTATAGAAATAAAGAAGATTAGAATCTGAAATGATATTGAATTTGTATTCAAATTTTAATTCGACACGCCAATACTTATTTTTTATATAACACCTACTAAACAGAATATGTCGGCACACTAAATACCTATCTATTTGTTTTCTCTCTCTCTCTCTCTCTCTCTCTCTCTCTCTCTCTCTCTCTCTCTCTCTCTCTCTGACCCAGGCGTAGCATAACGAATTCTTAATTTAAAATTTGATAATGGAATCAATTGATTTGAAGTCAATAGTTAAAGCTAACAATCCAAGGTTGGGTCTCCTGAACGCGGATTTACTAGGTCGGACATTCGGAAAACAAGAAGTGTGCTCACATCCTGCTCTTGATTGATAATAGTACAAAATATATTCAAATCGCATTCGTAATGTTAATTTTATTAATAATAATACTCTACAGGTTTCATTGTTGATTTTATGACAATGTCGGTAGTTAAACCGATTAATTATTATTAAGTAATAATGGAGTTGTGAGTTAGGTGTTAGGTTACATTTTATTTGTCAGTATTCTTATTTTACATACATTTGAAAGTCTATAAAGTTCGACGAATATTGAATGACAGAGCGCGCTAGAATATTGAGTTTCTCTCCGATCGATATGATCCGGAAGGGCTGCAAAAAACGAAAAAGTGATATTAGTCACATAGAGCGCACTACTCTGTCTGAAAAGTGTTGGTAAACTACAATAAACGAATATTTTTTTTTTATAATGAAATATAAACCTACAATGCATAGTAATAATTAATAATTAACGTTATATTTTAAAATATGATTCTGATCGGAGCTCGGCTTGCCTACTAAAATGGTATAATGTTTGTAGGACTTTTTTGGAGTTATTTAAAATACAAATTATTAGAACACGACATGCCATTTTTCAGCCAACGATACACTTAAATAAAATGAACCAATCGTGGACCACTAAATTTTTTTTAAGTGACCATTAAGCGCACTACAATATCGATTTAAGGAATGTTTAGTGATTGTTTATGCAACTCTGCAATAATATCGTATAATAACATGATTCTATGTTTAAGTTTTTCAAATATAATTGCGATCGGTTATACCTTCAATCAATACTTTATAGCCTGCAGAACAGCGCCTATGTACCTACTAGTTAGGTTGGACCTTGGTTAATGGCTTTTATGAAGCGAGAACACTAATTGGATCTCAGGATTTTCGCATGAGTAGTTTGGTTCAAGCTTTCAAATAATCATTAGTTTCATTCTTCGAACCATTGAAAATATTAATAAAAACTATTTACAATCGTACTTTCCTTCGGTCCTTCCGTGTAACTATGCACTGTGTTATTATCAAAATTATTTTGTATTTCACATTTTTAACTACACTGTGTATATAATTTCATTTTAAAACATAAAATGCTTTAAATATTGAAATATTAAAAATCATAAAATTAAAACAACGGTAATAAAATTTGTTAATGTGTCGGCCCGCAATTAGAAATTTATAGATCGATCGCAGACCGTCCTGTCTCTAAAAGTTTTAAGAAAGGTTATAAAGTGTTTATTTTCCCAATGAACGTCTATAAGTTCATATTGCTCGATATAGTTTTATTTTAAATAAAACGTATTACAAATTATCAATACAAATATTGAAAATTAAACAACAATTTAAATCATTAAGTTATAGTTAAAATATCATGAAGATAGCTTTTATCCTAATTCCTAACTGTATAATATCATATATAAATTTATAACATTATGTATGACTATATATAAACTTATGCAGTGTAAATAATAATTAGTAGATATTATTAATTTGTCAATTAAAAAATTTTAAACATTGCTTCAATTCACGTTTTTTATACATGGACGATTAGGTTTTAACTGTTAACCATTGAGCGGAAGCACTTAATGTGAAACTCTTCTTCCTTCACTAGTCACCATATGATTAAACATAGGTGCATAAAAAAAGGTTTTAACTTACCCGAAAATCACCATTTGCGCAATAAAAAAATTCTAAAATGCATGTGAAACTGTATATATATATATATATATATATTTGTATGCCTTCAAATGCATATTTATTCATACGTTGAATTCAATTTAACTACATATTTCTATGAAATGTAACGTATAATAAGTTAGGTTCCTGTGTGATGATTATATGTACCTACCTATATAATTTAATTGCTTTAATTAATATTATTTCTCAGTGAGAACATGTGAAATAATGATTTTTAATTGCACAAAAAGTACTTTATATGACTTACGGTTTTTTAAAAACTAGTAGGTGTTCAAGTTAATAAATGAAACCGATTTTATCGGAAACACCATAATATTTTAACATTTTCACATACCTATTACACGATATTTTACTTTTTTTTCGTATTAAAAGAAAAAAGTCAACAAAAACATAATATTTTAAAAATATTTTGAGACGTTCGCCCCGCAACGGTACAATAATATAAGTTTTAACTTTTCGACGAAAAAAAAAACCACAACAGCCTATCGTTATAATATATTTGTACAGATAATATGTGCGGCGGCGACCCTTTAGAAAATTAATAATGCTCCTCTGAGTGGCATGTTGAATGTTACAAAATCAGATAAAAATAAGCGTGTGGTTACAAGCGTGTTGCGATATACGCGTTCTCTGCGCTACCTTATCGTTTCCTGTTCTCGACACTGCACGTGGACGACAACCGTATCAATGCATGTTTTACAGTGCACCCCAGTTTTGGCCTTATACCGTATCTCTGCTGACAATAATTGAGACATGACTCACAGATAATCCGACAAAAAAAAAAAATAATAATAATAATATATTATACCACGATACATATTATAATGTAAATCTCATATTTTTTTATTGTATAACAGAACGAGATAGGTACCTCCTACCTATAAATGAATAAAACGTCAGCGCCTATTGTATGATCTATCAGAGCAAACTAATAAATAATTTATAAAAACGCTTTAAATATATTATTTAAAACAGTGTTATGGGCCGAAATGCTTCCAACGGAAAGTCTCTTTACCCACACTGTACAATCAACCCGACACCCATCGTATATACAGCACTTGTCAAGGCCGCTATTAGATGAAATGTATACAAAAGCAAAACGCAAATTTGCCACCCTTTCAATTTGCATCTCTGAATCTCTCTAATATTTACCACTTAACCATATCCTCAAACGTATTCACGTGTCCACCTCGGGTTCAAGCCACAGTATATTATAACTGACTGGAAATGTTTAATTTCAGTGTATTGTACGCGTACGCGTATACCATCTCAACCAATGCTAAATTTAGTTAATTTATATCAGCTATTATTTTAAAAATAAAAAACATTAAAATAATTAACCTTTTTTTTTTTTTTTGCTTATCAGTATTGGTAATTAATCATATGGTAAATAACTATTTTGCAGATTGTTTAATAAAAAATATTGAAGTTAAAAACAAAAATGTTACGGTATTATATTATACTATTATTATTTATATAAGACAATTTAAGAATTAATTTCTCTAGTGTTTCCGATTCTTGACCTTTCTCTTTATATATCAAAGTTGTCCTACCAATACGAAGTTTAAGTGGAGTGTAGTTCCAGTTCAGCATTATATTCGCAATATTGCAAATAGCACGCGCGCCATATACATGTCTATTGTTTGTAATACAATGCCGTCCACTCCAGGCAATGTATCAATAGCAATAATTTTAATTGACTTTTCTATTGTGTCTAATACAACTGAGAATGGCGTCAAGTTTTGGTGTCCTCCTGGGTCATATGATTCACGGACGGAGTTATTAGTAATCTCAAAAATACCTCGAAAGTGGAGCTCTATCACGTCTATTTCGAAGCTTAATTCGGCTTTGTTTGATGAGTTTAAAGGCGGTTAGCCACCTTCCTCCTTTAATATCTACATCAATTAAATAAACTATTTATATAGCATCTACATTGTATCATATAATTTAACATATTTAATCAATGCAATAGTAAATAGTAGTTTTAATCAATAAAATAATATTATTTATTAATCATTATTATCTTTATTATATTATAATTATTTATTAATTAATATTGTAAACCCTAATACTAATTACCTATTTACTATTTTTAATTATTATTTATATTAATACAATGCGTAAAATTTAATTTTTCTACGTAAATAAAGAACAATGATTATTATTAAAATTTAGTAGGTACCTAATATACGCACAATTAAAAAGTAAATACTAGGAAACGAAACCATCAAAGTCTGACTCTTAATCGTATAAAAAAAGATCGGCAGGTGGGTACCGCTCTGCTGTACAGTGGGTATCAAGTGTTATGAATTTGTTAAATTTGAATTCAATCATATATAAAATCATTGTATACGAAAAACGATTTTAAACGAAGACGGTCTGTTTATATAACTAATTGTAATTTTTAACTTTTGACCCCCAAAGTACCAACTAAATTCACTTTCCTATCAGAAACGATGCTGATAAAGAAAATCGAAGAACTCTTACTGCCCCAAAACGTGATGACAAACACAAAAAAACATACAACATTGTAAAATCATTCCTCGCTCCGCTCATAATCTAAAAGATGTTATAAATAATATTGATAGAGTATAGAGGTATATGTTTAGTCAATTAGGAAGATTTTAAAGTTTTTTTTATTGATATATGGGCTTTATTTCAAAAAAAATTTATCTCATTTTAAGAAATATATCCATGAAACTACAGTATTCGACATGATCATTGTAAAAGATCTAAAGAATTATAAAATTTGAAACTATTTTTGATCAAATGTAATTTATTTTTATAAGAACTGCATTTTACAGAAAATTTAAAATTAATTTAAGTCATGTAAAATAGGTAGAAATAAATATATTTTTATGAATTAATATTATACACTCTATGCATTTAAAATACCTATAATCTTACCTCATAATATTTACATTTTTAATACTTTTATTCTATTATATAACCGTTGTTACTGTAGGTAGTATCATACTATTAGTTTTAATTTTTTAATCTTTATTTAAACTACACACGTTTTTCTTTTAACCAATATCATTTTTTGCTTTAAAATATATTAAAAATTGAAGGTTTTTGAATGAATCCCCAAAAAACATTAATAATTAATATTTGTGGCCTTCTCATACCCCCTTAAAACGGGTATATTATATGTATGTGTATGGTCCAGTTTTGTCCAGGCCAGATTATTATGATCCAATTTTATCCAGTTCAGATTAGTACGAATTTCAAATATTTAAATTCTAGATTTTTACAGTCCAGATATTTACTGTCCAGGTATTAAATTCCAGAGTTTAATATTCCAAGTTTTTACGCGTCCCCTCAGTTTTTACTATAGAAAAACTCAATAAATGCATATAAATATGTTAGGTATGTCCAACTTGATATAATATCAGGCTTGACATTCGGAAATTTGAGACAAAAAAAATTATGAATCATCGAAAATATCAAAATTATTGCCTGATAAAATATATATGTGGGACCGTACGATGTATACATATTTATGGTGTATACCATACGACTATATACGAGTTATCGCGTTGTACTTAAAATGTTATGTATTGGATTATAAATGCGTTGCAAGCCGAAAAAAATTAGTGTGTAACTGGCGACAAAGGGTTGATACAATAGTGTGAAGTATTTATTGTTTGAACGGGTATATATGAGCTAAGTACTACACATTGAAAACAATAGGCCGGCTTGTATACATGGGTTTTTTTCTTTCATGACCACCACGCTATTCCTGACCATTTTTAAAGCCTTCCCCGACCAAGGCACTCTAAACGTATTTTGAAAGTAATTACACTTAATTATAGCACTATTTGGTCCACTTTTAAAGGTTCTTTTGTGATCACCACATTCACCACTGCTGTTCCCTATATGAACACTCATTTTCCCACTGGGAGGTATACTTGTTGTACATCCGATCGGTTTTTATATATGATTTTTCTGCTCATAACGCAAAGGTTTTCGCTCGAATGTAAAAAAGTTATTTTTTTTAGTGCAAAATATTATAATCTATATGTGACATAATAAATGCATATACATTAAAATACAATATGAGACGAGCTGATATTTTACGAAAACACTTTGGTCGCGATTACGATTTGATTATTGCCAAGATATTATTTTTCAAAAAAGATCAAGACGCGACGAGAGGTTGGTTTAGGTTAGGCGGTTAGTAGTCACTTAGACGAGAATTTTCAGATAATATCTATTATAGATGTATAATAAATAATTTACGTGTTTTAATAGTTCTCAAGTCGAATATATCGAATGAAAAGGCTCATTTTAAAATTTCAAATAAAAATTACTCGACCGCTGTATATTATTAAGAGAGAAACGGTCGATCGTGGCTCCTCGGCGACCCTCGATCGCCATAGCAACGCATCGATTGTGTCCGGGCGTTGGAACTATTCCAAATTACCTGCGGGGGACCTGAAATAATTATTTTTTATTATTGTTTTACTGGGCTTGCAGTCCACGCGAAACGGTATTATAAAACTCATAACTCATAAGATATCGATCGGCTTTGGTTACGCAGCGTATTTTTACACGTACCTACCCACCTACCTATATAAATTATGATAATTCGTCTTTCGATACACGCAAGAATTGATGTGCGAAAAAAAATATGATAAAATGGTAATTATTTAAAATGCCGCGTTAATTCGGCCGTTTGAAAGACCGTTCGTGCATTTATTTTTCAACGACAAACGCAGTTGTGATTTTCTCGTATTGCTAACAAAGGTTATGGCATAATACGGAGATAGGCACTTATCTTAGATCGAAGATACGCGCATGTTCAAATGTCAATCGGTCTTTGTAATTATTATTACATTTATGCACCATAAATTGTGCTCATAACCAAGTCCGGATTGGGCTGGCAAGCTACCGAGAAAATCTCGGCGATCCGCTCAAAATATGGGTCGATTATGCGAGTGGTTGATTGTAATTTTATTATTATATGATAAATAGTAATTAGTAAAAACATTAATAGAAAATATAATTGAAACGAATTATTTAATTGTATGGTAGCTGCAGCTGTAATCGACTTTAGAAATCCTAAAACTCGGCGGGCCGATAACTTGCCTATATCAAGCGTTGCTCATAACCGACACCTGCAAGCAGCTTTTACATGTACGAATCGACAACTATCGACAAAATAGGCAAATTATGTAATAATAAAATAAATAAAATATAGCTTTCAAATCGCGAACAACTCTAAACAATAATACAAATCGTAAAATCGTAGTGTCAGCCACTCATATTATAATACTGACATTTAAATTTACCATCACATATGTTTATCGTTCAACGAGCTTTCGCCACCGTCGTAAATCATTGTGAATTCGATGCAAGGCGTTTTATGACTGAGATGAAAAATAAACGATAACAGTTTTCCGTTACAGCCAAGGCCTTATTTAGGGGGGCAACAGGGTGCTGTTGTCCCAGGTGGCTAATTCTGAAATAGCGTTTAATTTTTATATTTTCAATATTTAATTTATTTATCCGTTATAATAAGACGTTTTTTTTTTTTTTTTTTGTTCCCTCGGGGCGGCAAGTTCCTAAATACGTCTCTAGCTACAGTGTTTTCGTTACCTATTCGATTGTAGTTCACCTCGACTTCTATATAATAATTTTTGTTTGTAATGTGATATATGTAGGCACTACGCGTAAGTATATATGAGTTTTCGATTCTTAGTTTTTTTGCTGATCTCAACCCCTATACCCTCCGCAGCAGACAGGCTCGTAAAAAATCGTCACCCTCGGACGCCGTGTGAACATAATTATTATTATTGTTGTTATAATATTATATATTATATCGTATTATTATCATTATAAATTGTGAAGAAGATGTTCTGCGCATTGACCGGGCACAATATGCTCGACGTCAGACGCGGCGGCGGCGACGGCGGCGGTGTTTTATGGGTGACCACCCGCGCGCGTCGCATGACCATATATATATAGTGACAAAATCGGTTTTTACGAGAAGCACGCGCCCGACTCCATGGGGGGGGGGGGGGCGGTCGACTGGTGAAAACATATTGTGCAAATCGACAGTGCACGCGCGCGTTCGCGTGTGTGTGTGTGTAAATATAATATACAATAATAATAATATAACAACAATAATATGTATATATGTATAATAATAAACGATATATTTACTGGATCACGTGCTCGGCCACTTAACCGACCGGGTGTGTATCCGTTTCACCGATTTTCACACGGTGTCGGTACGCGCGCGCGCCGCTCCCCCTCTCGCCACCGTCGCAACTACCCCCCGCGGGGAGGTGGATTTTTTCCCCGCCTTTCCACCGCATTTATGCGCTCCCCCTCGCCGCACGCCATCAGTCGACCATGACGGCACGCTGTCCCCGGTGCAGCAGTTGACTCTCCAGATCGCCACCAACAATGTGCAGATAATTGGACGGAATGATAATGCGTACAATATTGTATTGTACAATATTATTAAAATATAAGAAAACGTTTTTTTTTTTTTTCAATGCACCGTAATCGTACACCCGACGAACACGCGTACACACACACAACACAACACATCACTAAACGTACGCGCAAATAACTACCGTGAGACCGTGATATTTATACTATACTAGTGTATATATATTATATTGCAGGACGACGCGTGTTTGAGTTATTTCGTAATCGAATCGACTATAGAAAACGAGACTAGAAAAATTAACAGACGAGTGAAAAGTTTTTTTTTTATTATTATTATTAATATTTAATAGATTGAACTCAGTCGGATGCTAATTACGAATTGCATAAAAAAAAAACACTTCGACGTCCGTCATTTGATGATCAGAATACATATTTCGTGCGTTTCGAGTTGGTTGCAAATCGGATGTTGTAGGTTCCTATATTATGTATATCAGCGTTAAAATTTTATTTCAAGACGTGCGAAGTGCATAACTCTATAACTCTCGAGAATTTCCCTGCTGTTGACTGCCTGTTCCATCAATTCTAAAAAAAGAAAACATATATATGCGCTTTAAATTGTACAAAAAAAAAATAAAATAAATAATATTAAATTCATTATATATAAATGTATTACCAATAACAATATAATATTGATGGAAAAAATGTATTGCATATTAATTATTATAATATTATCATTAATTTATTATATTCAGAATGCAATAAAATTATATGATTATTAATAGTAATAAATTTAATCAAAAATATTGTATTAAAAATAATTTGTCTGTATTCGCAGTTCAAATTGCCCGTTGGCAGTGTGCAGTACATTATCCAGTATTCCGCATTGCCTGTAACAATATATATAAACAATGAATTGTACAGTATAACAATTGTTAGTTATAATAAAGAACTATTCCATTTGATTTCCGAAAAATTAACTTTAGTTTCACCTGGCTGCAGCAGTATAAGTCGACGATTTTGAACAATTTCTACGGAATTTCATCTAAATCACACGCGTAAAAGAAAGCGGAGAAATACTTATATAAAATCGGAAGCTTTTAAGAATAGTTTTTATTCCGGGCCAAAAGACGAATATAAAATTAGCGTCGTGATGTCTAAAGGAGCATATAGTGCTCCTTAAAGGATCAAATGGCTTGGAATGAAATCGCGAACCCCAATACACGAAAATAAAAGGCACTATAATTTTTTCCTCCCTCCCTACATCGTGACAGTCACTATTGCCATGGGTCGCCGCCAGTGAACAACATAATTTTTGCATCAGTAGACTTTTTTCACATCAAAATATTTTATTTCACCCATTGCCCATATTCTTTTTGATAAACGCATTTATTAGCCCGTGACAAATTTTATTATTAGTCAATTTTTTTATATATCATGGTTTTACGTTATACAATAGTATATTTTTACCAAAATATTCATCCTTTTATAATACGAAAAATATATTCATATTTACTATAAGAACTTACGCTTTAACAACATATTTTATTCTAAACACTTAGAAAGAAATAATATATGTAACAGGATAATAGTATCTATAAAATATATAATATTTGTATTTAAATCAATACTTAAATACTGATTAAACTTTAAAAATCATAATAATATTGTGTACATATTTTATTTTATTTGTTTTTACTCAAAAATTATTAAATATATAGAGTGGTAGCCCAGATTCCTCGACGTCATTTTTCCTTAAATAATGAATAAAATTAAATTATGATTTAGAATTTTAAAGTATACTTAGGACCAGATTTTCAATTAAAGAAGTATCCTGTGATAATACTAACATTTTCTTAAATTAAATCGTTTAAATTTTTCTTAATTTAAACGACAATCAGACTTTTTTCTGTAAATTCATAAGTTGACATTTTTTAAATAATTTTGATGTATTTAAATCGAAATTCCAACAAAAAGTTTTTAAGTTATTTAGTATTGTGTTAAGGA
Source organism: Pentalonia nigronervosa (assembly GCA_014851325.1). Taxonomy (NCBI): domain Eukaryota; kingdom Metazoa; phylum Arthropoda; class Insecta; order Hemiptera; family Aphididae; genus Pentalonia; species Pentalonia nigronervosa. Next base: position 11,894 of record JACXSJ010002891.1, read on the forward strand.
TAATATAAGTCCATTATAATAGATAAATTTATTGGTCCTTTGGAAGATATGGGAACAATGAAGGAACTTTTTGTGAAACCATTTTTAAGAACAATTATTTTTTTAAGTTATAGGTATATACATTTTTAATAACTCAGAAACAACTCATTTGAGTAAATTATACAAAACAAAATTTGAAAGAAATTATTTTCTTAAAATTATACAGTAAAAACTAAAAAAAAGTTTTTTCTTATTTGAAAAAAGCAGTTTATATCACCATTGAACATTCTTTAAATATTAAACGGTATGAAAAATCCAAGTAATTGAAAATTTAGTCCTCAAGTATATTTAAAAATTTTAAAAATCAGAATTTGAATAAATTCATTATGAAAGATAAAAAAGTTGGCAAATGGGTACTACTTTGATGTACAATGGGTGTCGAGTAGAGTCACTGTAATAGATTTTTAAAATTTAAATTCAGTGATATACAATCATTGTATATTAAAAACGATTTTCAGTGAAAACGTTCTGTCAGCCTACATAAACCAAGTGTATTTTATGATATTATTGCTATTAAAATTGTACTATTAATAATAGAGTAGGTTGAATTCATTTTTGGAGGAAGCATTGTATTTAAAAATGTCAATGAATGTGTAAAATATAATAATATAATTTAAAAGTTTCAAGCACTCACGAACGATATTTTTAAATTACAATAAAATAACTAACATTATTAGTTATTATTTATTTAAATATCTAACTTCATCTAAATTTTCAATTTTCAATCTTTAGTTATAAAAATTGAACATTTTATACATTTTTAACACCAAAATAATTTACAAACATTCGAGATTTGATAAATTTTGGTCAAAATTTGAACTTTAAATACTTACAAAAAAAAATTCACAACATTTGAACATTTTATTGGATTAGTTATGTATAAAAAAATTAATTTAAAATATACTATTTTATATTTACGTTAACTAGGCATAGAAACTAAGAACAAAATATATTTGTTTTTTTATTTATTGTACAATGCTAATAGGAATATAAATATTGTTGTCGCTGCGACAGCTCTTACGACAAAGTATGCAGTTTTCTGCCGCAACTTGCATAGGTGATAGACGGATTGGGTGACCAACTTTTATTTGTATACAAGAGATAATGGTTTGGTATAACAATATTACTGCAACGCCTAGCGTACAATATATATATTACAAATAACTCATATATAAACGTAATTAATC
>JACXSJ010002891.1:13219-34622 GCA_014851325.1 Pentalonia nigronervosa
AACTAATAATCGACCATTAAGGTCATAATTCACAAATAAGAATGTTTATATGGCCACTGAACACGAGTGGAGATGTATAATTAATATAATAAGGTGACCTGATGGCGACAGCGCTGGACAATCTGGTCCCTGATGCAGAACGACGACCGCAGGTGATGATGGTACGCTTCCGTTGACTGAACGGCGTCCAATCCGGATGAAAACGGATGAAGATTTCACCGTGGTAAAACAAAAAAATGACACCTCGTGATCACACGAGGTTTGGTCAGCAACACGCCAGATAACGGTGAACGGGCACGACGTTGTGCACAGTTCGACCGTTGAGAAAAGAAGGAAAGAAAGAAAAAACACACGAGCGCGCCGGGCTGGCTAGCGGCTCGGCCATCAGCTGGCGAACTGTCACCGGACAGTGGAGGGGGGAGCTTCTCGGACACCTTATCTTTTACCACACCTGTGGTGTCCCGAGGAGATATATACATATCTGGCCAAGATAAAAAAGGCCTTTCCGCGATCGAACAAATATTATAAAAAACCTTTAATTACATAAGCCTGGAAATTGGCCTAAATTATAATGACAATAAAGCAAGAACTAATAACTGTTTTTTTAATTCTTTTTAATAGTCATAACCAAAAATATATTTCTCAATTATATGGTTTTATAAATAAAATAATTTAATTTTCTCGTAGGTTATGTGTTATAATTGTATTATCAAATCTAATTTAATAAAATATCGATTGGATAGAAATCATTATTTACCTAACTAATAATTACTATTCAACATAATTTCCTGAAATATTATTATACAATCCTCGTCAAATTATTATTTATTTTAATGGGGTGTTAAAAAAAACTTGAATTTTATTAATAAATATATATATATATTATATATGTTAAATGACATGTAGTAGTGGTTATTACCTCGTGTTTTCATACACCGCAGTTACAAATTAATTTTAAATATTATATAATATTTACTTACATCTAGAATAATTAAAGTTTATCTTGACATTTTTCTTTCCCTTTATACCAAATACTATCTAAATATATTTTTTTAACATTGAGTTATAACGAAATAGAAATATTTTTGTAAGTTTTATTAAAACTTTTAAATTATTATCTATGCAAAAGACGAATTTCTAGATAATACTCAAAATATTTGTAATTTATGTTCTTTTTATAATATTTACTATTATCATTGTGATAAATATGCCAATATTTATTATGAAATTGATTGTGTGTATACAATTTGATATCCATTTTTGCTCAGTTAAAAAAAATGAATGCTTCATTCGTAATTAATATTTATTGTAAGGGTTGTGTACAACTACCGTGTACAACCATTTTCCGCTGTTAACGGGAAATGTAGGGGTGATCGATATTGTGAAAAAAAAACATAATTACCGCATAAACTTGTGAATAAATTTGGTTACTAAACATAAAAAGCTGTTAGTAGGTATAATTTTTAATTATTCAAATATTATGCAGTCTACATCTGACCGTAACCGTGGCCCGTGCTAGAATAAGCGTAGCGTATAGAATGAGCTGTGTATTTTTAAGGGTCGTCTAGTAGCAACGACGATGCAAATTAAAAAACCGTGACGTAGAAAACAAAGTCATAAATGCACAATATGTTGGACACGGTAGGGATATATAAGACACGATTATTACGATGTAGGTACTTCAAAACCAGAAATAGGTTGATGAATTAATAATAATATTACGAGTTGAACAATATTGGAACTAATATGATACTTGAAAATGTACTGGAATATTACACTTTTAATAGTCATAATTTATTGTACACGTTAATAAATAAAACGTATTATATGCGTTGAAAAAAAGATGAAAAAGAATATTTTAACACATATAATTTCATAACATTTATGCGTGTTGTATGTATCAACTGTATATTTTTAATATGAATAGAATAAACATTATTATTAAATTATTATATTATATAATTAATATGATGTATTATGTATTATGTTATGTACTATTTCAATATGAGAAAGGGTCGAGACTATACGGGGTGTGTACTTTTACCAAGTATGTTATTATTATAATGAATGTTGAAGCCATTTAAGGCACTTGAGGTGTTCTGGTGTTTGTAAATATTATATAATATTAAGCAATAGGCGCAAATAGTGTTTGAGATTTTTTCAGGGGGGGGGGGGGTGAATAATTTTGTTGAAGAGATGAACATTTTTTTCATATATTCTAATGTGGTATAAAATCTTCAGGTTGTTTGAGGTGCTTTACAACGGCTAGAGGGGTCTTTGCCCTCTCTAGCTCCTCCGCTATTTGGACCTATGACAATAGCTATATTACCCGACTCCAGCCGGGTTAATATTAATCTATCTTTCTATCGTTTTCAGTTTTGCTTCAGTTGAAATATTTTGTAATAGAAGTAATCCTTATGAACTCACAATGACATTGATTACGTATCTTACGATTTGCCACTTCTTAATTTTGGACATATTTTTAACGTGGAAATACAAAAAATTGGATACCGATTCGACAAATGCTTAAAAGCCGACGTGAATCCAATATCATTTAGATTGGTAGGCAGTCGTTTTCATATGTTTGCATCAAAAACATGTCTAGAATAATGAAGTTTGAAATCATAAGAGTAATTATTGCAGTAATCGTATTTATAAGTATTTGATTTTAAGATTTCTACCACTGTTTAAAATTTCTGTTTTATTAAATTTAATAAAATTTACTTATCAACAAGTGTATTAGTAGGATTTAAGTCTATATTAATTTTTTAATAAAGTTTGACTCACAGTCATAAATTGCGAAAAGTGAATATTTTCATAAACTATTGAAACATAATATTTGCAATGACACACACATAATCAATACTTTTTGAAAATATTTACTTTACGCAATTTATGAATGCTAATACCCGTGGATATTCATTTTTTTTTTTTTTGAACTATTAGTTTTTTTTTTTAATAATTATTTTACTAACATTAATCAATGGTAATAAGTAAACTACATAATAATAATATATAATATACGAAAAAAAATTCGACTATTCCATTTTCCAAAACAAAAACTATAGTGTAAGTCAAGTTTAGAATACAAATTTAAAAAAAAAATCCATTCTTACTGCACCCTTGCACATTGTGGTACGAAATAACCATGAAAATTTCAAATATCTGACTATCATAGTTTTAGCTGTGCGTTTATAAGTAAAATGAGTCAGGACATCTTCTTTTGTATAAGATATTATTATATCATGTGAATATATGCAGAATCTTCCAAATTTTGTATGACAGAAATGGTAGAGATGCAATGTTAGTTCTTAAGTGATTTACATCATTTTTGTCACGCAAAATTTGGGAGACCCTATGGTCTTATGCTATTGTATTTCATGTAGTACAGGTACATCTTCAAATGATAAAATAGCAAAACTATTACAACGAAGAGATTCCGATTTATTATTAACTACGATCCACTGCAGGCAGTGTCATAAAATATAAATTAAATCAACGTACCAATATCATTTCTAATTATAATTTTCAAAATGTACTCTGATATAAGTATATAGTACTATATTACTAATAATGAGTCCCATATGCATTAAAACAAATATTTTGTAGTCAAAATCGTTGTAAATCATCGACATTCTAATATCATACATAACACAAAGTGTAAACACATTCAACTAGTCAGTAAATCGGAAATAATGTATTGTAATTGAACATGCGCCATATGATGTACGTCATGTTTATAAAAATGAAAGAAGTGAAAAAAATATTTATATACTAATGAAACCTGTTAGGTGTGACTAGAAAAAAAAGCCACCAACAATGGAACAAAAAAATGCAATGTGATTCTAATTAAAGTAGAATGAAACGTTAATGGAAAATACGATAAGAATAAACGTCGGAAGGAAGGAAGGAAGGAAGGAAGGAAGGAAGGAAGGAAGGAAGGAAGGCAGGAAGGAAGGAAAGAATGCCTGAACGTACTTAGTTATTAGCCAACACGGATGAGGACGGGGTGAAAAAAATTCAGAACGGGGGGAGTGCATATAGTGAAATGTTGGATGGATGGACGGGAACGGCAGCGGCAAACACGGCACGTATGTTTTCTCCGCTACCCTCCCCACCGTTGCCGCCACCGCGCAGACTGCTGCCCCTATGCTGCCGGCTTTAGGTTTCCACGTCGCGCAATATCCTATCCAACCAATCCGGAAGTACTCGAGGGGAGTGATTTGTCGTGGGCGCCGGTGCCCGATTGGTCGTCATCGATTTTTCCGACGCCGCGCCCCACGCGTCCACCGTCGTCGCGTGAGCGGCTCCCTTACGAGCGGCGTTGGCGATACCCCGACGTCGCCGCCAGCGGGTCAGTTGTACTATCGCGTCTGGTCTGATATCATTCCCTCCCGGTACGACACACACATACACACATTTATACAAAAACACACAACATACGTGGCGGAATTATTTTATATAAAGTGACACGTGTACCATTCGATTTTATTGAAAAAAAAAAATACGCAAGTACGCCGTTTCGGTTTAATTGAGATCGGACTTCGGCACACACACTATACACGTATGGCACTGGCGGAAACAATCGCAACGATCGGGTGAACGATCTACCGCGTGAATTATGTTGGACATCAAAACATCGGATTACCTGAGCAGAAATGGGACGTTCCCCAACTTATCAATGATTTTTGCCGGTACGTGTTTGCATTTTTTCAATTTTTTAGGGACGAAATATTTCAACTAAAATTCTTGTCCTTGATTATTTTGTATAAATTATTACTTATCGAAATCATACGGTGCCTATTATGCTACACTATTTATTGATAATTTCTATATATTTAATAGTATTTATGTTTCGAAATTTTGTCTTCTATATTTTTTTTAGTTCATGTAACCTAAATATATTTCGAACTCCTCCACTTATAATCACGTATAAGCTTCATGTGTTATATCTCATTCATAATATTAGTTTGAATTTTTGTGATAAATTATTGCATGTGGAAAATTATTCTGATCGAAAACAGTCTGTCAACTTCTGTTTTTAAGGATATTATTTATTAATAATATTGATAATTTATTTTTCTATAGAAAAGTATAATTACGGTGGAGTAAACTAACTTTTTCAAAATCATCGAATATATTATATTATAATAATTGTTATAATATTATTTCGTAGGTATCTTATGTATTATTTGTTATGAACTTATAAGTAAATACCGACGTACCATGGAACTGTATGTATAGGTTTGTGATATAAATAGCTTCCAATTAATCTGAATATTTTGAAAGTTTAATTGTGAATAGCAAATACTTATATACACAGTAATGAAACTTTTAACTCGCTCCCTAGGCTAATAGTATGTTTTAAATGACATCAAAATAACTAACATCGTTATTTTTTACTTGAATATCCAATATTGTAAAACTATTCAAGTCCAAATGTTTACTAAAAAACTGTGTACATATATTTTTGAAATTTTAAATTGGTGTAAGAACAACTTATAAAAAATCTTGTATTACATTTTAAGCTTTTTACAAAAAAATGTGTTAATAAATAATATTTATCAGTGAAAAGAAAACAATTTTAAAATTTTAAATGTCCTGGTGATTAGTATTAAAATATATCTGAAACTTTAAACAAATTAACTATATAAATTATATTCTGATTACTAATCAAAGTATATTTTAAGTAACTATAGATATGTACAGTATATATTAAGTCATTTCGAATGCATTATATTTTTTATTATAAGGTATTATAATCATAATGACACAAATACATACAAATTATCCTTTACACTCGCATGTAGCAAAATTGCATATCTTTTTCGCCGATTAAAATAAAATCATTATTTTTTATTATCTTATCAGTGGTAACCAACTTTTCTATAGTAATCTTTACCACTATAATAATAGGTATTATCGACCACTAAAACAAAAATGTTGAGGCAATGTCTTTTCATAATTCAAATCCTAAATTCTGCTTTAAATATGTAATTTGTGAGATAAAGGCCTGTTTTATTAATCTAAATATCACAAAGATTAAAATTAGTTAAAGCCAAGTTTTTTTTCATGTAATATTATAATATATTATAATTACTTTCATCATAAATTTGTTTTTAAAATCACAACAATGTATGACTGAACAGAGAACAAGCCATATTTTAAGTGATGTAAATACTAGGTACCTACGAAAACTTAATATATTGCTACTTACAATGGACATATCGTAGATATTATATGAATGGTAATATGATATTAAATATTAAGTGCAAGAATAAATAAAGATAATGAATAAAAAAAACTTTAATACTTTTTTCCTTTTGAAAATTAATAAGAAAAATATTAAAATAAGTTGTAATAGTATTTTCTAATCTAATTAGATTTAAAAATGTAAACAATACCTACAGGTATTTAATTTTATCGCTTTCTCATGATAAAAAATGTAGGCCTATAATTCTACAATTGATTTTATTTTTATCAGTTTTTATTTTGAATTTAAAAAATATATATAATCCTTAATAAAGCAAATTAAATTAAAATTGATTATAAATAACTTTAGTATAATATATATTTTTTATTTTAGATACTCATTATAAAGGATCATGGAGTACACACTCGTCAGGCCAAACGCAAGGTATGTATATAAAGTTATTCTATTCAAATTAATCAAATACTACGTACAAATAATTCATAAGACTGAAATATCTAAACATTAATAATAAAGTGAACAAACTATTAACTATTTTCCTAGCAAACAATTTATTTGAATTATAGTGATTAAGTATTTTTCTTTTTTAACATGTAATACAAATATTATTTGATTTCTTATTTATTTATTCAAGTATACTAAAATAGTTTCAAGTTAACAAATAATGATGACAAAATTAGAAAAATAGTTTAAGTTAAAAGTTTTGTTTTTTTGTCCATAACAGCCGTTTTTCTTGAAGTTAAGTATAACGATATTAAAATAAACAGTAATATAAATGTTACTACTTTTTAAAACGTTATCTTTTTTATTACTTTTCACAAAAATGGAGTAATTTGTAAAATTAATTTCATTACATTATAAAATTATATAAATAAATTGCGTGAAATAGTAGTATAAATTATTATTTAATTAGAATGAAAAATGAGAAATAATATCACCGTGCAAAATAAACGTACTATTCAAGAAAAATCTATAAATGATACAGATAACATAAATATAGTAGGCTATTTGAAAGGAACATTTTGTTAAAAACATTAAAAAGGGGGAAAAGGTTATCCTAAATAAACACATAGCATGATTGTCACGTTGTCCAATAAAATCAATAAAATCATAAAAAAGACCTTACCTTTTGATCGCCGACTAAACATATATTCTCTTGCTCCTTTTTTTCCGTCCCAATCAAGTCAACAATTTTAGGGGTGAAAAGGTCTAGTACAACAAATGCGCTTGATCACGTGCGAACACTATCAAAATATTATCGTCTGAGCCGTTTCGGACAGACAATCAAATAACATCCGCATGAATGAGCAATTCTTCTTGCATGTAAAGTAGATGTTATACATTGATTTTTGTGCCGTTCTCTCTCTTGCCAAATAGGATTATCATAAAGTAAATACAATATAACTTAAGCGTTAAAAAAAAATTGAAAAAATTGCATATACTTTTTAATATATCAACTACACCAAATCATTATAAATTCAATATAAAAATATAAAATTTCATTCATTCAATACTTCATAAATAACTTTAAGTTAGTAATAGTAATAGGCACTCGTTATTGTAAAATTGTATATTCTTAAAAGCTTGATTCCTGTTAAATTCTGTACTTTTATACATTTTAACCTTTTTGAAAATGATTTACATATTAGTATTTTACATGCACTTTATCATCTACAGGGCTGTAAAGGTATATCTCTTAAAGTATTTTTATCTAACTTAAAAAAAAAAGTTAGATAGTGATGGCAGCCAATAATCAAATAAAGTTAAAAATGCCAATATTAATGATGATGACGAAATATAAGATACAATATGAACACAATAGGAAATATAAGTACAAAAATTAAATGTGAAGTGGAATGTTGGAATAATCAGAACGGGAGAGAAGTCGACCAATGGTGGTACCCCTAAATCATATTATTTTGAAAGAGAGTGGGTCTCTTGCATCAGTTTCTTTTCTAAACGTCCGGATTGGTCACCTTGAATTTTATTTTAAGGCTTTTGGAAGCAGATTTTGAGTAGTTGAATTATTTTTCATTTAGACTGATATCATTTTATTTGTTAGTGTTGTAAGAAGAGAAACTATCTAGGTTTTCCAGAGATTTTAATTCCTCTAAAAAGGAGGGGAAACTGAAAGTTTATATAATCTTGATATCAATGATATATCTAACTATCTGTTTTTCATTCTAAAACTTGGAAATTGTTATTATTGACCAAATATGTATGTACAATTGATAAAGCATGCTAAAAAATATTGAAAATATCCGGTACCTTTATATCATCGAGTTATTAAAAGTTGATTAAAACGTATGAATATACGAGTACAAGAAATTAATGCTGTCGTTGAAAGGGAAATTGCATCTTTATGACCCAAATGTTAACTAAAGAGCAACTAGTTCTAAAAATTATTAACTATTTACTATTTAATTTCTTTTATTAGGTATTTTACGATATTATAAACTAAATAATATATATATATATATTATAAGTATGTGTGTAAGTTGTAATGAAAATTAATTTTAAACTCATCAAACTTCTATAAAGTCAAACACTACACAACACACAAGTTAAATATAAGTTATTATTTACTAGTTATAAAAAAATAATATTGAACTAAAATAATTATAATAATTGATTATTTCATATTCGTGATTAACATAAAACATTAAAATAGATAATAAATTTGAATAAATATGCATGTAAAATAAAACTAAAATGTCTAAATAAGATATCTGTGTAGATTATAAATTATATTATAATGCGTATAATATATTATTTAATAATGAAATATTCCGTTCACAGATATCGTTTTAATAAAATTCTATAAACGCAAATATAGTGAATCATAATTCTCTTGTCAGACGAAAAATAAAAATGGAAGCTCAATTAACTATAAATACCTCCTGGCGGTTTTTCGTGTGTTATAAAACAAACCGAACGTGGACATCTAATTCTATTATAATCTTTTGTTATTCGACCACCGTCAAAGGACACAGGCACAACGGTTCAATGAGCTTTGATTAGACACATCAAAGGCGTGTTTGTTATATATACCACCGACCACATTACGAAAAGCGCCCTAAGCCGGCCGTCACCTTTGTAAAAGCGTCCAACTGTAAAAGCTGGTAAATAGCTGGGGTTTGGCGGGTTTCGTAATATTATGAAAATTCAATCAAAACATGCAGATACGCTGCCGCCCGCACATTTTTATGACAATTTTAATATAATATTTTAACATTCACATTTACATATCTAAAAAATCAGACAAGATATTGCGGCAGCACATGTCTTGTTTGTATTAGGTAGACCATAGAGATAATGATATGACGATTTGTAAAATCTGATGTAATTTAACTAGATCAAATTATTTAATATTATATGAAAACTTCAGACGAAAAATATTTTCACAATGTAAAAATATAAAAGCAAGTACTATCGTAGATAGACTGCCATAATTGTATTTAAGTACAGGTATGTCATATTAAATATAATAATACACTTTATGCTTAAACTATATATTATTTAGGTGTAACAACGTAGTTAAAAAACATAACAAAAGGTATTAAATTATCGAAACAAAATGACGAGATTTAAATTTCGAACGTGAGTAGCTGCGCACGTTGTTATTCAATATTTTCCATATATCTTGCGGGAAAACTAAATGTGGGGGTTAATAAAATTATCATTGTATTTCAGATGTCGAGTTTCAAATCTGTTAAAATTCAAAATTACACATTTCATATAAATATAAAAAAAATAATAATACGTCAAAATAGGTAGGTACCGTGATGGCCAGTGATCGTTTTATTATTGTTAATATCTGTGAAAATCAATAGGAATTTAGTATTATAGTTATACGCTTGGATGGTTTAGCAATAAAGAAAATAATATATGTATCGAATATAAAATCGATTCGGCTCACCTGTTCTATTAAGGAAACCTACTCTTAAAACCACAGCTTTCAACTCACGTAATGCCTACCCCTTCCATACCGCTTTTTGTTCAGTCAATTTTTTACGAAACAGTCCTATTTTATACGAATAATGATGAGATTAGCGAACGAGGATCCGTCTTTCCTATTGTGAAGACTAAACCAGTCACCGTCTATTAAATCTACGTTACGAAAGTCGATATATTGATATTTTGATGATTATACCATAATTCTATACTTTAGCTTTAAGATTACTATCTAAAATTTGTACTGGGCTCGTCCCGTTTTATAATAATAAATAAATAAATAAGTGATATCAAACACATAAATAAGGAAACGGATAACATATATTTTTAAAATTATGACTCACCGATCTTGATATTATTCGAAAAATGTATAATAATGATTATACGGTCTGCACGTCTCGGCGTCCATTAAATTATAATATATTACATAGGTAATTGACTTATAACGTTGCTCACGTACACAATATATAGGTAGGTAAGTTGAAGTATTAGAGCTTGAATTTGTAAAAAAATTTTGTTTTAAGCTTTTATAATTTAAACGTTATACAATTTTTGCGTTTATCGTGTTTCTTTACAAATAATATCTAATACGGGCAATGGCCCGAATACGGAATATAATAAATTCATGGATTATTATTACTAAGATAAAAATTAAATCGCCGCCTGAAATAAATATTTCTATGCAATATTATAACTTTAAAGTAAATGGATTTTAAGTTATTTCGTTTTACGTTATGTTTTATTTAATGATATATTATATATTTTGTTGATCGTTATGTTTTGTTTTTTGGTATTCGGTTATTTTTGTTTAGTGTTTTATGTTTTAATTATGTTTACAAATTGCAATAGTTTTTTTCTATATATGACGTTTGCAAGTCCCGATAAAAAATAATGGTATGGAAAAATGAAATTCCATTGCGTATTACAATAAATAAATTTAAACTTAAATAAAATGCAACTAAAGAACAATAATATAAATCTCTACCCTTAGAGTTGTGAGATACTTACCTATGGGCTATGATAATAAAAACTAGTAATAATTACTAACATAATGACCAACAGGTAATTTATGACTGATTATAATATTTAATATTGCAATTTAAATTAATAGTGATATATATATATTATGATTACAATAATAAATTAATTAGTCAGGCTATATTTGGCATTGTCTTAAATACCATGTTATTGTTGTAAATACCCATCTAGATAGGTGTAGTCGACAGGTATGTAGACAATATTAACAAACAGGGGTAGCAAAAACGAATCAAAAAGCAAAAACGGTCAATAATGGTGACCGCTGAGATAACAAAGCTTGACCACTTTTTTTTGCATTTTTTTGAATTTTATTTCCAAAATCAACTAAAATAATATTTACGATAACATTAGGCTGTTGCGTTGTTTTAAAATGTTTGGAAATTTCTTAAAATAAAACATAAGACGCCTAACGAGCTTGTAGTAGATATGACACGTATTAGTGTACATTTCACATCTTATATAATAGTGAATCCAACTATATATTATGTTATTTGATATAACCAATAATTGTTGTTATTTTAACCTCATTTTAAAGTCAACAAGACCAAAATAAAAGAATAATTTAGGAATCACGATTAACAATGACTATATTGTTGTTGATTTGACGCCAAACTAACCTTTGTTGACATCTAACGTTCAAATGTGTATGAGATCTACTCAAATTGCAGGTGTTGAAACAGTTTTCTTTGTGTATAGCCGACATTATCGTATTATATAAATGGACAATCACAATAAGTTCAAAAAAAAAAAAAAAAACCACGAAAAACAAAAATTACTCTGTGTGCTAATAATTAGGGCTAGGATTTATATGCAATAACAAATTGTAAAATATGCATTTTATTTACCAAAATATGCAGAAATATGCAAAAACAAATTTTTATTATTCCTAGAATATTATTATTTATTATTTATCATAATTCATAATTTATTATTATTACATTAAATATTAGTTTATATAATTACATTCAATATTAGTTTATATTATTACCTTAAATTATTAATTATTATTATTATTATATGCTACTATGATATGTTGTTTCAAATTTTCAAATACGAACGACCGACGATTTGAACGTAGATTAGATTTGTATTGACTAAAACTTCTTTCCACATCACACAAGGTTATTGGAACATATTTAAATGACGCGATTTGTCCTGGAGTTAAATTAATATTAACATCTTCTTCTTCATCTTCATATTCGCCGTTTATAATGCTACGAATTTTTAAAAGTATTTTGAATCCCTTATTCTTCTTTAGTATGAAATCCATTTTAGTTTTTACCAATTCCGCTACTCTCTCGTTACATTTATACAGTTTATCTTCCACATTTAAATAATTTTTCAGCCTTCATCAAGAGATAGTGTTCTTTTTTCTAGGTTAGTAATAACTTAGATGAGAAAACAAAAATTACTTTTTAAATAAGCTAAATCATTTTGTAAATGTTTGTCTTCAAACAATTCTTATGATTTTTTAATTGATTCTGCTTCGTTGTCTAAATGTGATATTACAGATTTTATTGAATCAAAATTATTTGAATAGTATTCTACTGCATTTAACCATGTACCCTATCTAGTGATAATTGGTTGGGATGGTAAAGGTAAATCCGGGAATAGTTCACGTAATTTGATAATTCGGCTGGGAGCTTTTAAAAATACTTTTTTAACCGTCGCTATTAATTTATCAACAGCAGAATATTCATTTTGTAAACATTCGCTAATTCTATGAATCCCGTGTGCCAAACATGTTAAATGAATTATATTTGGGAATAACATAGTCAAGGAATCCGCAGATTTAACCATATATGGTGCGGCGTCAGAAACAAAAAATAATACTTTATCGTATTTCACTCCTGATGGCCATAATAAGTGCTCGCATCATTAAATATTTTACCAATAGTTTGGAAATTACATTTTTTAAGTTCATCGCACATTAATAGATACGGCTTTGAATGATTGTCTTTGTGGAGGAGACCAACTATGACGTTACAAATATATCGACCGTCAACGTCCGTGGTCTCATCTATTGAAACTGAAATTGGGCCATCACCAATTTCCGAACGAATACGAGCAATAGTATTGTCATAAATTGTAGAAACATCATTTTTCCGAATTGTAGACTGGTCAGGAATACATTTACCGGTATATTTTTCTAAAAAATGTTTAAATGATGGATGATTTAACTTCTATAAAGGTATATCCAATTCTAAGGATGCTTGACATAAATCTAGAGGAAAATTTGCTTGTTTATTTTGGATTTCTAATGTATTTTTAATGAATAACTGTTTAGATTTGGCTTGTAAATTAATATTTTTGTTATGCTTGCTTGTATTTAAATTCTGTACTACCTGAAAACGTTTTGTTACGCATACAGCTTGATCATAAGTAACACAATATAATATTTTACCATCTGTTTTAAAAACGTCACTGGAAAATTCTTCAACAAATTTACGTAACTTGGCACTTTCACTTTCAACTTTCGACATTTTATAAAACTGATACTGTTAACCTGACCGCTCAAATTATTAAGGAAAAGTGTCCGCACATAAACGCAACACACGACATACTAATGAAATTAAATACTTCTGTGCTGTCTCACTGTATAAATCGTTAAACAATGTGTAATCTCAGTGACCAGTCGGTGTGTAATTCTATCGGTCGTCCGACCAAGAGAAAATTAGATAGGTAGTATTTATACTATATATTTACGACAATTCAACGGATAAACCAAAATCTATCGATTTCGTGAAATAAACACCATTTAAAATTAACAATAAATTATAAAAATTGAAAAAAAAATCAAAATTCTCAAAAATCTATAAATATCCAATTATATGCATGATGTTCAAAATACGCAAAAATATGCAAAAAAAAAAAAAATTGGTTCTATTTAAACGAGAATAAGCCAAATCGTAGACAAATCTGACAACCAATCAATTTGGACTTAAGGAAAAAAACATGCAAATGCATATAAATCCTAGCCCTACTAAAAATATTATACAAAACGTTTCGTCGGAATCTCGTCGGAAATGTGTCACGAGCGTTGTTCGGTTCCATTAGTGCAGCACAATACATCAAAACATTTTACTCGTCCCGGTGCGACGTGCGAGTCGACTGTATTTGTGAGAAGTGTCGACGATATTATTATTGTTATGATATAAATCGAACAAGTGGAGTGTGCACGGGATTATGACGATAATGGAGGGTGGCGGAGGCGGTTATAATTAAAATTAAACTCCTCCGGCCGTGCGTAATCGCAAACGCAGACACGGCGAAGCAGCAGCTTTTTCTCGTAGTTAATAATAATAATATATTGGGTGGGCGGATTTTGCAAAGCGTACCGCCGCCGCCTCTGACGACTGCGGCTGCCAAACGCCCCAACAAGTGACCGTGAACAAGAGTGGCCGGTACTCGCGCACACACAACAGGCGGCGCGGCGTTTAACTCGAACCCGAAATCCATCCCGTGGGATTACGACGACTACGATGACGACGACGGCCATGTCCAACCGACCGTGTCGCCCTCGCCGCCGATTGTATCGCTGTTATGATAATAATAATATGATATACGTATATATATACGCGGTACGTGGTATATGTTTTTTTGTACCGCGTCTTATACCGTGACGGCGGTGACTGCCAGATTTTTTATACCGATTTAAAGACAGCTCGACTCTGTGCGTACTCGTCCACTCCGCAAGCCCCCACATCAAATTTTGGGCCCATTTCGGCAGATATATCCTATGGTTCTGAAGGGGCAGGAGGTGAATTTCGCAAAGGTAATGAGATTCTAACCGAAATTTATCACTGTAATCGGCACCAAAAAATATACATAAATTCTATCGGTTTTAATTTCTAAAAATATTACATTTGTTATTGTAGACGTGCAAAAACTTACGATGGTTTGTAATAGCAACATTACATCAAGCCGCACTGTTAACCGTTGGGTTCTCTTAATTTGGCTTTAAGCCTTCGACGCGCAACTAGGGCATCAATCTACAGATTAAACCTTTATACATTTTTAAATATAATCAAAGTTGTAGGCAATAATATTGTAATAATGTGAAGTAGTGACGAAAATTCCTAAAGGGAAATCCATCAATAAACTCCTCTCCCTGATATCCGCCACTGGTTGGACCCCTGTACTAAATATTTTTGCGGATTTCTGCACACAAAAACTTCCAACAATAAAATACAATCCATTACAAGCAATATAAGTGTCCATACACAATAATTTCTAGGTAACTAATCAATGATATACCCGCTGCTTAAAATATAAAAATGACTAAATATTGACTTAATATGATGATACATTCAAAAAAAAGGCAGTCAAACTTCCTTTGAAATATAAGGTCAAAAAACTTTAAAATTTCAAAATCGTGTTTAAATTTAAAATACCAAAAAAATAGCATTTTTTAACATATAAATATATTATTTTTTTTGTAAAAATAAGTTTTATAATCCTCAAAATTTTAATGAAATCATAAATTACCTATTGTACTTTTTAGTTTATGTTATTGTTAATAAAGTATTTTTTTAAAAAAAAAAACCCCGATGGGGAGTGGTAGGAAAATTATGAAATTAAAAAATGATTATACATAATTAGGTATATTTATAATAAATTATAATGCTATAATAATTTTATTATGTATTTATATTATTATATCATAGTATGTTATACTATTTAATAAAGTTTTTAAATTGACTTTTTTTATATGGGTGGAATAATCTGCGTATGCTTAAGATACGCACGAAATCGCTAAGTTTTACAGGTTGTAACTTTTAAACCCAAGTCCGACCGTAAAAATTCTGATTGCACCATTGATCTTACAAACTGGTTAAAATATATAGGTTTCCAAAAAAAAAAAAAATTCCAAAAATCTATTAAGAGCTAAATTGTATTTATGCTCAATTTTTTTGTAATTTAAATATTTATAGTACGATTATGATATAAAACCGAGTTCGTGGGTATGTCGTTTGTAAAAATGTCACGTCGTGTCCAAAAGTTGAGCTTGACCCAACTAATCTGCATGTGCCATACGCCCACACATCGTCCAGTCAGACGTAATTACCGTGATCAATGATAAATTTCAAATGGCTACATAACTTCCAAAATCCGAACGACATTATTTCTAATTGTGCCGTCATTTTTAACTTGGTGAAATACGTAAGTTTCAGTAGTTTTTTCAAATTTATTTCCCAAGAGGCGTGCTAAAGTAAACTTGTTTTATTCAGCTGGTCACAGAGTCAAATAGTTTTTCGGTAATCACGATTGATATCATCATGACGGAGTGTAAAGTCGCCTTGAGAACTCAGCTGAACTTTACACACACGTCTGGAAAGTTGACGCAAAAACGAGCTTTATGATTTATTAGGGATCAGTTTTGCCTTATTGTTCGCTACGAATACGCATTCGCACACGAATGATCGAGACGTCATTCGTGGTTTTAGTAATCTGAGTTTGATATATTATGTTTGATATTGGTATCGTTTCACACTGCAGTTACGTGAATATTGCATAAACGGAATTTCTCTTTTAGATGTATCTCCAAACATGTATAAACTTTTCGGGCATTACAAATTATAATGTCTTTGACTTTAAATAAGCTCGTTTGTGAAAATTCGTCAATTTTTTTATTTTCAAAACGGTGTTATCTTAACACATTGATGGACATGATTGCATACCATTCGCCAACTAACACCCCTTTTTGAATCAGTTTGATTTGCTGTAACAGAATATTCGAAAATTTGAATGCTATAGCAGTCATGTATACGAAACGTAAAACATTAAAATCATGAATATTATAGAATGTTATACTGTCCATCAGCGTATTAACTGTTTTTTGACGCTGAATCTATTTTTAACTATATATTTACTTTTTTTTTTTTTTGGAATTTTGTGTCAAATAGGACTTACTTTTAAATCATGATTAAAAGAAAAAATCCACTTAAAAGTAGTTACTAAGTAATTACTTCTGAAATTCTCTGACGTAGGTAAATGAGAAAATAAGTTAATCTATTTTATAGTTATTACTGACTTGATTACTCTTTTATTGGAATTTAGAATTGGATAGTTTACAACTAAATTAACTCATTCATAAATTAATATTATTTTATTCACCATATTTTACTCTCTTATAATTGGGTTAATATCTTATTTGTTTATAAATTGTAGAAAATTATTGTAGTTTAAGTGTACGCACAATATAATTAATATTACTTTATTTAATTTTAGATTAAAGATCATAATTTATACATTTAAATTATAACAAAATTATTTCTTAATAATATTGATTAGGTAATGAAAAAATTTCAAAAAAAATATTTTAATTTTGACCAAAACCCAAATTACCACTTAGTAACTTAGAACGGTTTAACTATAATGACAAGATTATTATTAATGAATAAAGGTGGTATGGTTTTTTTTTTTTGTCTCGTATTATAGAAAATGATTATGTGTACTATTATCAATTTCTGATATGCATTCATCTTCTCCTCCTCAGATAGAAATCAGTTTATAGAATAGAGGCGCCACTAAATCTGGGCATATAGTGAATATCGAATATTTTTAAAAAATTTTTTGTTAACGGTTGGAGAGAAAAAAATGAGTTGAAAAGGGTTGGGCAGAATAATGAACTTTGGCTGTGGTTATAGAGAGGTGGTACTTGACATACAAGTTATGGACCGAAAAAGAAGAACGATCACCCTTTTTCCCCTATACTATATTATGTACCTTATCCCCGCGATCCCTTTAAGCTGTCAATCAGTTCAGACGGCCGTGCACGAGTCCACGTGCCGATAATGGAACTGCTAAAGCGTTTTTGTAAGCACTCAGATGTCAGGCCCCGCCGAAAAGTATCACGTTTAAAATGCAACCTAAACGTCGCTTATCAAGTCAACCTGAAAGAATAACAAGTCACAGTTATTTACTCACTGACCCTTTTTTACACTTCCCTCTGTGACGAAGTTATTAGACGACCCCGGGAGAAAAAAAACACAATTCCAGCCACTACGTCGACATTTTACAGAAGCAGCAGTTTCTAATTAGCCCAGCGAAGTGAGAACCAAAATATATCAAATATATACTATAAAGTAGTAGAACTTTTACAAAGTTATAATTTGCTAAGAATCGCATGATCGAAGACAAACTTAATTTTTTTCTCACTTAATAGGAAAAAGTTTAATTAATTTTTGAAATTATATATCTCTTTTAACTTATATCATCTGCATTTTTATATTTAAACTTCGTAGTATTATGGGTGAATTATTTCATTAAAATATAATACAGTTTATTAAATTTAACCTTTTTTTAAGTAATTATTAACTAAAACGATTTATCTATAATTCTATTAAAAATAAAGGCTAGTAGGTACACAGTTTCCGCTCAGAATCGTTTTTTGTATACAACGTTTAATTATTAAATTCAAATTCAACACATCCATTATTGTATTTACTCATTGACGACTGACGAGGTACACTCAAAATCTACTATACAGCAGAGTGACTTCCCCGATTTTTTTTAAAAATAAATACATCATATTAAACATATAAATATTTTAATTTTAACATAAGTATATAATATATATTCAGATTAAGTTAAGTTTCTATATGCGATATCGATTATAAATAATCATAAATCTTAATATAAGTTTTTAATTTAAAGTATAATGATTCAGGTATTTGTGAAATAGTGTTGACACATATGAATATAGTGCACAATGTACATCCCATGTCCATTACTTACGAAAAATCATTAAATAGCTTGTCTCCCATTATGGGCCCTAGGGTGATATTTTGGTAGTGGTTTTGTTTGCGCTGCCTGTACACAAACAATTCGACATGCTCCCTATTTTATTGTTCCCTCGGGGTATTTTTTTAGCCCCTTTGTTCAAATCAATTCACTGCAAATTATCATTTAAACAGAATTTAATAGAAAAAAGATAAACTGTGATGTATAAATCAAGAAAACATCATCCGTTATTTTTAATAAAACTACACAGTATTAAGATATTATTTATTTGGTTAACATGTTCGCACACTTTTATATATGTGGATATAATGATATTTTTTTAATGAACATTAAATTTATAATTATGTACAAAATATCAATCATTAATTGATTTTATTTCAGATCCATATCAAATGTTTGGAGCCACCAGCAGTCGATTAGCTAGCTCTGGTAAGTTGGAAAATTATCATATTATTTATAGGTCTTAAAACTGTCTTGTAGAAAGCGAAAACCAACCTTGTTTATATATTTAAGTTTTATTTTTTATTATTACTTTAGTTTTTAAATTTTTATCAATTTTAAATAAATATCATACATATTATTGTCGAATAAGTAAAAAATACTATTAGTAAGAACAGTTTTTAAAACGTTTAGAAAAAGTAATATTTTGTTTGGAGAGCTGTATTATTATGTAACTCTCGTGGTTGTAACAATACAAATCTGTTGTTACAATTCTTTAATAAATATATCCAATCCGATGTTACAAATGCCCAATTAGTTAACTTGAGGTTAGCTAATCGATTGGTATGACTGTTAGCACCAGGACCTTGCACAATAGAAGACTTAACCACTGCCAACCATATCTATCCTACCATATTTTATTTTATTTTTATTTGTTATTTATTTATTATTATATTCTTATTGAAATTTATCATATTTTATCTATCTATGTATATTTAAAATTCTAAACCAGTTATGTAAATTTGTATAGTTTACTAACTTATAAGTTATCAGTATAATGCCTGCATGAAAAAAAAAATGCCCAGTGTTTGGGTATTGTTTTAAATATATGTTCCAATATATGTTAATGACTAACATGATTCATGTTTATTATATACTACTGAGGTTGTCTAATAGCGTAAAAAATATTCCCACGCAATACTTGACACTTTCCTGGATTCGATTTGAATTATGTTCAGCTCGCGTGTATTCAATCGACTTTGCCACACTCGCGGCTGCAACTCATTCGTCACGGTCTATGATGCCCCTTACTTTTAATATACTAACTGACAACCAAATACACGTTTCATTTGCCCCTATAGTTTATGTCATTGCGTATATTATTCATAACAATTAAGACAATACGTGTCTATTTAATTTTTATATTTTCAACTTTGCATAACACAGCCACAATACCAAAAATTAAATAATATCTGAAATAAAATGTGTAAGTTTAAACTCAACGGCCATACATAATATTATATAATTAAGAAGTTTGTTAATTTGTCTATTTATTTATTAAGAAAGTTAGGTTTACGGTGCCTACAACAAAAGTCTCATATAAATATATATAAATTATTAGTTAAAATAACGTTAAAAAATGTAGAAATTAATCCTACGTTTATATCGACTTGGCGTGCTATTCAAATCAAATACAATAGATGATATTATAAATAACCAAACGCAACATACACATAACAAACCTTTGTACAGTAGTTTATGTTTTCATGTTTTTTTATAGGTTCTGGTCAAATACAACTGTGGCAATTTCTGTTGGAATTGTTGTCTGATAGCAGTAATGCAGCATGTATCACGTGGGAAGGTACGAATGGTGAATTTAAGTTAACCGACCCTGACGAAGTAGCCCGTAGATGGGGTGAAAGAAAATCCAAGCCAAACATGAACTACGACAAATTAAGCAGAGCATTGAGGTAAATAAATTTGTATTCAATGCGTTGCTCTTTATTCACCAAAACTAAAAAAACTATTCATTTATGAAATTAAAAAGTCGGTAAACTGAGTATAATATTATCTAATTTTACCGCTACCTGCAAGCGTGGATAACGGCGCGTACACAAACAATTTTAGCAATCGTTCGAGGATGAGTGAGCCAAAATATTGAGCATATGCTAGAAGGAAAACTGAAGCAGCTATAATATATAAATCCTCAGGCCTCCACTATACATGTTTAATACTATTATCCCAAAAAAATTATTTTTAACCTATTGTAAAAAAATTATGTTTAATTATGAAATTATATGTGAACATTGAAGGAGGCTTAAAAATATAGTTTATTTGAACACTATATACCAGTGCTTCTCAATCTTTTTTTTCGATAACACACTATAAAAATCGTGACACAATTAAAATAATTAATGTATTTTTTAAAAAATAACAATTATAAACATATTTAAACTATTACATTAACATGTTATAATTCAAAACATTTTTTTGTATCATACATCACGTTCAAAA
>JACXSJ010002892.1:0-14522 GCA_014851325.1 Pentalonia nigronervosa
CACCATAAATATACATTTTACTGATCTTGGTACATGGCCAAAATATTTGTAATATACTAATATATTTTTGATTTTTACCTGCTTAATAATTTTGTTTTGTGTTGACAACCCGTAAACTCTGACCCCCGTAGCTAATACTATGTAAAGGCGCTACATTTTTATTAGCCCCGGGCGTCAAATGTCTTAGATCCGGCACTGCGAATCAGAATCGTATATCATACTTCAATAGTGAATAACAATTATTCCATACATTTAAATAAAATAACGAGGCTCATCTCGCTCTCCGAAATAGTTTTCTCTTCAAAATAATTAATTAAATCTGATAGACATCACTCTTTCATTTTCTCTATAAGCATTAGATCAATTAGAGTTTCAAAATTTCATCACGATCAAATTACATTATGTTCTAGTATATAAGCTAAGGAGACAGCTTTCTTAATTCAAATACAAAATGTCTATACCTAACATGCCCCGCTATGTCATGAGTGATCTAAAACAGTAAACTAAAAATAACTATATGTCAATTATATATTATGTTTATTTCATACCTACAAGATTTCAATATGCTACATACAGAATGAGTACTAAGTAGTTTCTGCAATATTTTTAAGTCTTTTCGTTGCTTCAACTTTTTTATTATCGGCTACGTGGTTATAACTTGTACATAGGTTTCGGAGGAAAAAGGAATCCATAAATTCATGATTAGGCAGAAAACTGAATCGGTGAAAAAGAGAAAGGTATACTTTTGTCGGAAACCGGCTATGTTCAAAGAAACCAACTCACTTCATTTTAATAATAAATACGCGTGAGGGTATATATTACCTACAGGCTACCATATACTGTATACCTATAAACTGGTTTAGAGATAAATGATAGATAATAGGTACCTACATACAAAATTCGATTTCTCAAACTTCGGTGGCATTAGTTATAACAGCTTAATAGTATATAAAAACAAAAAAAATCAACAATTTTATACTTAAGGTAGGTAGGTTCTTATTTCAGTGTCTTGCACAATTATACCATTACATCGACGAATGACTTCACATAGTATGCGTTATACGTCGTACGTAGTGTATAATTCCATAAAAATCTTACGAACGCAGAAAAAACGTACCTATAATATAATTCTAATGATCATTTAAGTTGACTGATTTTTTTTTCTACCATCAACAGTCTCACTAATGCACAATATATTACATATTATTATCACAATAATAAAAACTGTACAAACCATAGTCCGAATAATCACTGCGGACTATGGTGTCTCAGTGAGATGCGTGATACATACAGAATGATTCACCAAACATGCTCACCCCCATTTTTTCTCTGATTATTATTTTTTACAAATTTTTGAGATTTTTTTGTATTATTTGAGAAGAAGTCTCCTGTGGCAAAATTATTAATGTTGATAGATTGATTTAAAATATAAATTATTAAAATGTTCAAATCACCATTGTCACCATATATTCTATACCCCTTATCATGCACTTATTACACACAAAATTAAATAACTCATAAAAGACTCAATCGAATTTTAATTTTGATAGAAGTAGAAATATTAACCACTTAATAATTTACAATGGAAAAGAGAGGTTCTTGTTTGAAAAACAGAAGTATGAATCTCCACAGGACACTCTTTACGAAAAATCTCAAGAAGAATTTTAAAATGTAATCTGTAAAGTATATTTAAAAATTCTAATTTTGAAAATAGCATTAATTAAGAAATAGGGAGTGAGCATGATTGACTGAATCACCCTGTATACAGTACTGCATTTCCAGCATAATACATTATATATTATTATATCTTAAATTCGCGGGATCATGACCACTACGTTAATGCATCTCACATTCGCTCATCAAACCCGATTAAGGCCCCCGGTGCCAATACCATTTTGTCTTTAAAAACACACTTTACGTATATTGAATGATCCTGACTCGTAGAATCAATCAAATTTGATTTTTTTTTTAACCGATAGAGGAAAACATTCTACAGCCCGCATCGATCTTAGTTTTATAGTATTTTAATCTCAAACTTCTAAATAAGTTTTTTTAAAAAAGACAATTTTAAGTTTTTTTTACAAATCATTTTATATCATTATTCAAAATAAAATAAAAAATCTGAGTTCAATGCGGACTGTAGAATATTGTTGTTTATCAATTAAATATAAAATTATCTGAAAATATTCAATTAATAATGAGTTATCCATATTCCTGTGAAGTCATTTACGTCTGTCGAAATGAGCAACTAATAATATTCATTATTTGTTAATTCTATGGCGTGTACCTGCGAGTGCGTTCGCGTCCATTTACACTCCAATACATTCACAAGATCGTGTGACGCCAAAACAATGTGTGAATAAAGTTGCCAATAATTTGCTCCTTAATAAATAGCCGGCACCGGGGGCCTTAATAAATTTCGTATTCACAATTATTTTTCCTAAATCATATTTTATATAATATTCGTGCTTCATTATCAAGATGAACATATCTCTGTTGTATAAAAAAAATGTTATATCATTCAGATAATAATTGCTATGACAACCAAAAAAGTTATTATTAATAATAAAACATTTAAAATTCTTTATTATTAAAAAAAAATGTTATACAATACTTTATCGTCTACATATTTTATTTTTAAATTACAAATATTAAATTTCAATATGCAAAAGGCACCAATCATCCCAGGGGTTTGGTTATTTGAGTTAGCAGGGGTTATGTAATAATTATTTATGATATAAAAGATGATGTTATATAATAAATAAGAATTATAAGGTTTTTACAATAATCATCGTCGAATTATCTGCAGGTCCCGATTTCCGATCCACGAGGCGGTGACGTATGCCAGCTACAAAACGTTTCGACTACAGTATTTTTTTGACCCCAAAAATGTGTTTGTGGACACTAAACAAATAAATGAAAAAACAGCACTGGCTTTATAATGTGGTTGTTGTATAAAACCAATAACGCATAGTCGTGTTTGTCCGTTTGAAAAAGTCACGAGGACCATAAGGGATGGCGACGTGGCCATAAGTGGGGTTAGGAGATAGGGGATGGGTAGTATATACGGCTAGGCACTTCCGTGCGTATTTCCATTACTCGCGAAGACTTGATAAAGTGTAATAGTCTACTTATATATATATATATATATATGTATGTATGTGTGTGTGTATGTTGTACGCGATCGACTAAAAAAAATATTGTGTCGTCGCAGTAGGTAATATGTTTGACTGTTGGGACATAAGTAATACCTACGCGCAATGAAAATAACTGCTGCCCGCGATTAGGTATGTCCGGAAAATGCGATTGCTTGCCTGTGTGTCTGGAGTGTATCATTGCAGCTTTCAGTAAACCATTCGAGAATGTAATTTTTTTTTTATGTGGCTTAAAAACACCAGTAATCCACCGTAATAGCTACACACTAACCCTTCGGTCTACGTTGTCTATTAGTAGTCTAGGACAGGTGGTGAACCTTTTTCTGGTCAAATGTCAGCATTTCGCAATCAAAGTTTTTCCAAAAAATTGAACGCTCCTACAGACATTTTTTTCTCCGAGTAATGGAGTCTTAAAAAAATTTAGTAACATTTGAGTGCTTGGCACCATCAAATGTTTAAAACGATTTTTGAACTTATCACTGTTAAATATTAAAAGAGACTCAACAAATCAATTAAAAACTGAAAATATTATTAATACATTTACAACTGAAAACAGGAGAATATTGCTTTAATATAGATATGAGTTACATATTATTAAAAACTAATATGTAATATTGAATCTAGTATTTATTATACTCGGAATTTAGACCATTTTTACAAATTATGAAAAATCATTATTTGTTGACGGATCAATAAAAATTATTATCATTTTCAAATCATCACATTCAGCTCCCATATCTTCCAAACCCATTATCATAGACCTATTACACTTAGTATTCAAAGTTACATAACTCAAAAACTACTCGTTCAAATTTTGACTTTGGTAAGTACAAATTTTCAGAAAAAATATCTTCTAAATGATATACAGCGGAGAAGGGGCCTCTCATTTGAAAAATAAAAGCATACATCACCATAGGACATACTATCCTTAGGTAGTAAAAAATATCTCAAGAATTCGAAAATATAACATGTTCTTTAAGTAAATTAAAAAATTCCAAAAATCATCTGAATTTGAATAACTGCATTATTAAAAAATAAAAAGGGGTGAACGACATACTTATGGCGAATCACTCTGTATATTAGGTATGTTGTAGCGTAATATACGATCGCAGGTGCAGGACAGCGAAAAATGTAAATTTATCACACATATACCGTATAGACTATAGACCGTATAACTATCATGTATATGGTTATATAGCACTATAGCAGCGAAAAATATGATATACTATTACTGCGTCTTTTTGTTAGTTTTTTATGGAATTCGGGACAGAGGTTTAATCCCCCGGGATAAAACTCACAGCTACATTTGCAACACTCCCGCCACGAGGGGCAGTATAAATACAGCACTCACCTACTGCGTGGGCGTAATAGCTGTACACCTATAATATAACATTATGTGTACATAATAATAATGATGTACACTAACCCACATGGGTACGTATGTACATTATGGATACATTCTAATTTCTATTGGAACACATTATCGTGACGATAATAATTATTATCCTAATACGCATGCAATGCGTGTAATAAAATTTTCATGTACCTACCTACCTAT
Organism: Pentalonia nigronervosa; assembly: GCA_014851325.1. NCBI lineage: Eukaryota > Metazoa > Arthropoda > Insecta > Hemiptera > Aphididae > Pentalonia > Pentalonia nigronervosa. The sequence continues at coordinate 4,714 of JACXSJ010002892.1, forward strand.
CTACATATACCAATATAACCTACCTATATATATATATATATATGCCATGTATTGTGTATATATGTTAATACATAAATTGTGTACCTACGAGTTTCGTGCGCCTGTCACAGTTTCGCTGGTGAAGATCGAGCGCGGTCACACGATTGCGTGTGTATTATTATTATTATTATTATTATTATTATTATTATTGCAATCACCGTCGTCGTATTATCGTCGATATCAAATAATAATATTTCGTATGAAAAATCAACGAGGATTCCGATTATAGTAAAATTTAGACAAAATATTGCATGATTAATTAAGACAATTAATAATAAGGAAGGCGATTTGAAATCATTTTTTTTAATGTTTACAAATGTTAAAATTACATTTTATTTTTTAATTTCCGTTATTAGTTAGAAATTATATTGCATACAATAATTCGTGTTTTACAGTTAAGACATGATATTATTCACAATCAATTATAAATTTGTATTATGTTTTAAAAATGAATAGCAGATGTGAATTTGCTTATGACCCTGACCTTAATCCGATTCTGATTTCAACAGTGGGTCGGATATAAACGAACATTCGTTCAAACGAGTGGTGACTAATAGACTGAATGGGCAGTATGTTATGCTATAATTGTATTCAAGTGTGATCGAAAGCAAGACCACAGTATACTCGTATAATTATCAAAGTGGTTACATTTACATGCAATTATTAAGGTTTACCCACACCACAGATAATATTAAAAAGGTAATACTGTAATAATAATATGGAATAATTATAACTCCAAAACACGATAAATTAAATTTATAAGAAATATACAACAATAATAAAAAAAGTAATGATATTAGATTACATAATAGAATTCAAATTTATTTAAGAAGGATGATAAAAATGTTTTCTTTATCATAAACCAGTAATCACAACCACATAATATAGTTAGTAGACTCTTGGCTCCAATTATATAGGATATCTTAGTTTTTAGGCATAAGGTTGTCCTATCTATGTATATGTTAGTATGCAAAAGCCAAAATAGAAAAAATACTAAAAAAATATCGAACATTTCTAATACCTACAATTAGCTCAAAAAGAGTCAAAATATTTTTAAAATTTTATGATCTGTAGAAAATACCAACATAAAAACTCACTGCCATTTTCGTGTATCTATTTATGTTTATTTTTTTTTATATTACATCAAAAAACAAGATCAATTTTGTCAAAAATTGGCTATGCGTAAAAATTTTAATTGTTTCTAAATTTTTTTTTTCCGAGATTTTTGAAAATTTTTGGGAGTTTATAATTTTGATTAGAAAAGTTATTGAAGTTTAAAATCGGAATATTATTTACATAACTTAAAGTGAACACAGACATAAAAAAAAACCACACACGCATTATTGTAAAATCAATAAATTCATCACTTCGCTCAGAATCTAAAATACAACCGAAATATATTTTTTAGATATTTATATCTTATATATATATATATATATATATTTTATTTGCATTAAAATAATTATATTTATTTGTTGCTACAAGTATTAGATCCATGACATCTACACGAAATATTTTGGCAAATTTAAAATACTCGATATTCTCAATGATATTTCGTTGTTTTAGGCACATCTTTGATGGCTACTAATTAATTCTTCTTTGCACTCTAATACCTAGTTTCTTGTATCGAATATCGATAATCGTTAATAATCGTAATAAAATCCTATTATTCTTTTCATAATATTGTACTTCGCTAATATTTTTCCTAAATGATGCTGGTCACAAATCCAAATTATGTTTATCCGGGCAATCGTTAAAATCTGACTCGCAAGTACCATTTATTTCTGAGGTTTGTCCGATTTTGACTCTTTTCCGTAACATATTATATAATATATTCAGTGGCGTACAGTGGCGTACCCGAGTGGATGGCAACACGGACATTCCTTTCCATCCCCCTTCCGAGAAGAAGTTTTTTTTATCATAATTCATATTTAATTTTACTTTGCTATTGGATTTTTAATGGTTTTAAAGTGAGATGTTATACAATTTGACCAACACATTTTAATGGCAATCACGCCGTTAACCTGTTATTTATTATAATTTTTTTTATATATATTCATACTATAGAAAAAAATTGTACCTACTAATCTAAAATACCATATGTTGACATTGAATAATATTAATGAAAAAATTAATAATTCTATGAGTAGGTACCTGATATACCAGTACACATAAATAAATTACATCCCTTCCCATTAGAAATTCCTGCGCACATTACTACTGTATGCTATATTATTATTGTGTATGTGGTGACCGCAATTTTGCGTTGCATTATCATTCAACAGCGGGTTAGGCGTTCAATACGGAGAGGCTCTAAATGGAATATTTTTGTTAAATTATCATAGGTAAAATAAAGTAAATAAAGTAGTCGCCGGTCAGATGTCATCACGATTGAACTTAAATTTAGTAGAAATCTCTAAATCTTTTAAAATAATTAAAGAATGCAATACATTCAGCATACATTTGTAAGATAAAAACATTATTTTTCTCGAATTATTGCATTACTACTAAAGTGCTTATATTTGTATTACGTTTTCCTCTTGTATAATTTTATGTTGACATATTATCAACGTTATCGCATTATCTGGGTTACAAAAATAACCCAATGATGTTATTTTATGAATTTAACAACAGAATAATCTTCACATTGTTTTTTTTCAAACAAATTATAGGCATCTATAGCACCTTTTTCGTATGAAATGTTATGTACTTAATATTATTAATTAACGATGTATTTTTTTCTGTGTGATAAAACTAATTGTGAGACTTATGTAAAAACAAATAATTAAGTGAATACATTTTTTATCCCCTCCTAGTTTTCTACCCTGTTACACCACTGGTCATATACCTATGAGTAATTGGTGAGGGGGTCGCAAGAGGTTGCACTTGCGACCCAAAATATAATTCTGGGGTCGCAAAAGTATTAATTTGCAACCCCTGAAATTAAACCAATAAATTCATTATTATAAATACATTAAAATAGAGAATAATAATGAGACAATTAAATTTTAAAATTCTGAATTTTTATTCTAGTTGTAAAATATTAAATACATGTGATTTAAAAAAAAGTAATGTTTGTAGATATTTTAGTAACAAAAACTTAAAATTCGTAGTTTTTAATAATATGTACTTATAAAATAAGAATTATATACATATGTATAATGTATTTTGTAATATATATTATATTTAATATATTTTAGAACATAAGAATATAATTTTATTAAAACATTATTTGGTTTTATAATGTTAGGGTGTGGGTGTGAAACCCTCACTGCTTAGTGTATATCCTGATTTATTCTTACAACCCCTGACATTATGCTCAAATTACGTCACTACTTATAAGTTATGAAATCTACTTAAATGCGGTTGTCAAACACCACTGCTTTGAGCACATTTTCAGTTCCGTACATCGCAAAATTACAGTTAAAAAACCTAAGTATGTCCATCAAAACCTTGTATATCAACATGTCAAAATAGAAAAAAAAATGTCCACTTATCACAAGTCTATTTCAATTACTGAAAATATATTTAAGCCATATTCAGATACTAATTAAGGTATTATTTAATTAATTTATAGTAATTACATATTTTATCATTCAATCATTTTAGATAACGAAAAAATAAATTCAAACACAAGTTATAATGTTTTATAAAATTGTAGAATTGAAAACCAGTTATTGAAAAATTGAGTGTTTGTAACATACTACTTTTGGCGATCTTATGGCCAACTTAAATGTATTATAATATTTTTTTCTTAAATCGTATGGTTCCTTTTTAGTAAGTCTGCCCAATGAAATTCATCCTTATCGAATATTACTCATTTGTTCATTCCCAAACTATCTTAAAAAATCTTTCGTGCTTTCAAACAACAATTATTCCGTTCGGAAACAATTCAGCCTTGAAGTCTATAAACAGGTATAATATATTTTGGTCGTCTTTCTTGTACCTGCCTAAATATTATTCGTTTTCATTAAACGTCTTAGGTACGTGGTATTGTAATTCTATATAATTATTTCTTTCACTGTCGCATTGTACTTACGTGATATTGCGCAAATTACAATATTACATAAATTTAATAACTATATAATATTAAATACTTTTTATTAATAAATATAAAAAGATAGTTTTGTCATATAATACCATTTATCATATTCACTTTTTAAGCACAATGGCAAAACGCAAATTACAACTTCTGATGAACTTGTCATGTAGAAATAGTAATAACAACGTGAAAAAATATGAACATTACGTTAATCATTTGACAGGCATTATGGTTAAAAATTAATCACTTAACAATCCAATAATACCTCGTATCTTTGGTACAGAAATATCTTGTATCTTAAAATGATGATGATTGTGAGAGCAATATCACGTATCTAGATTAAATTATGAATATCAAATAAATCATGATTTATTTTCACCTATATATAATATTGAAGAAAAAAATTAGTTGTTTTAAAATATAGACATGAAGAAAGTAGTCAGGGCGTAACAATAATTATTCAGTTTTTTGTCTCTCCTGAAAAATACCAAATATTTAGTTACGAAGTATTGTCATTAATATAACGATATTATTATATAACTGAATTATTTACGTAAAGTAATATAATATAATATTATAATATTATAAGTAATTTAAAAGTTTTTTTTTAACTCAAAACACTAATAAATGTCTGTTAGATTATGACGTCTTCAAACGATACAGCGGTAAATGTTAATAACTATTAATTGCTAATTAACTATTATTTCTTCATAATAACTTGATAAACATGTGGTACACTGCTTGAAGTAGTTTATCCAGAAATTCAATTATGGCAAGCATGCAGTTTATTTATTAATGATATATATAAAACTCACCATTATAATGAATTGTAATTGTATACATTTTGTATTAAACTCTTGTTTTAAGAATAATTTTGGTAGTTAAACCACATGTATGTAAAATATAAAACATGGACAATGGTCGGTCATTGTCAAGTCCGTCGACTAGACGAATAATTTAATTTAAACTATTTAACCTGAACTTGTATAAATTGAAATAATTTACGTCTAGGTTTAAAAATAATCAATATCTTTGCACTTATAATTATATATTTTATATTCATAATCAACTCGATTATATTCTAAATGTATAATATTATTTAAACTTGAACTACATAATTTGATAAAATAAATAAACATAGAATGGAGGGCGTATCATAGTATATTTAATAAATATAAGCCTAGGGTAGAAAATTTAAATTTAAATATTCGTTTAGAAGACAAACTCGACCGACTGTGTTTTATTTGGTTGATTATTTTTTTAAATCTATGAATGGCTCCAAGATCTATGGGCTTTCCAGTTGCAAATTTAACGGTGATTTATTATAGTCAGCCAGTACCAACGGGGTCTCCGCCTATATTTTATTCTGGTGTCCACTTAAATTACAGCGAAAAGACTTAGCGAAATCCAAAAGGTAGGTAAGCACAATTTGCTGATAAGTTTGGCATGAGGTCCTGTTATATTTTTGACAACTATCATTACAATCTTAAATCCGCCATTGCCTTTAGTATTTTCTCATAAAACATACTCATGATTATTGATGAGTAAAAATTATAAGTCTTGTGCAGTTCGAAAATCTAACACAAAAGTGCAATCGAACAGAAAATAAGAAAAATAATAAATTATTTTAATAACTATTTTCATCCCGTCCTTTTATATTTATAAACAGTGTTAAGCATAACAGGATAAACTTATCTAGGATGAATTATCCAGATAAATAATAAATTATCTTTTATCTTATTTGGATAAATTTAAAAATGTTTATATGATGTGCCATCTTAAATAAATAATTGTGTCGTCTTGACTAAATCATCTAGATAAATAAATTCTTATTCTAATAATTTTGTATATATATAATAAGGTTTAAAGTATTGAGTTGAATTTCATGTAATTATTATAAAGCATTATTAAATAGAAAAAAAAAATATCTTTTTATTTTACTGAAATATTAACTCTATCTAGATAAGTTTATACTCAATTAGCTTTATCTTTATCTACATAAATATTTAATTATCTTTGCTCGACACTGTCTCCAAATGGAAATACCACTTATACTGATGTAGGCTGATCATATCAACTATAAAGTCAACCTAACCTAAATACCTACTAGCATTGAGTGTTTATGTATTGTCACTTCTCTGTGACTCTGTATAATATATAATATATTAATATGACGAGTAATATTGTGATGAGTACCTACTAGTGCGCCCAATAACATTATTTGTTCGTTAAACGTACGAGTATACATCGCGATTTGTAAATTTATGGAAGTCAACAAGGAAACGGTTTGTTCGTAGGTACTTATGCATATTACCTAATTGATATAATCTATCCTAAGCAGGATATAATAGTGTTGTCACTTATCGATCTCGAATCACACACGAACTCGTGATATTTTAGAGGAATACAGTAGACATTTAGATTCAGAGTGGAGCGAAGAATTATGTATTGATCTTACAATGATATGTGTTATTTAATTTCCTTGGATGGATACATTCGCTAGTAGAAAATATGCTTCAATCATCAACTCTTCAAAATGTCGATTTGGTAGTGCAGCTGCCGATTATTGATGACTGAACTGCAGTATTAATGTAGAAACCCTAATTTTTATACAGGCCTTACCAAAATCGATTACATATAAATATATAACCATTACGTTTACAACAGTCCTTAAACAATTATTATCGCGGATGCTGAACACTGTATAAGTGGATTACACGATCGCGATGTATATTTTGTCGATATAATATTATAAAGCACAATGCGCATGTGGTATGTATTGTGATGTTTTCAAAAGAGGAAATTCGAACTCGGACCTGACCATCATCAGGCGGCAGACGCCACGGCAAATGTGATATTATATATATATATTTATATTTATATATACACGAAAGCAGTCAGCCCGCCTCGGTCGCCGAGATTCTGTTTTTATCATCAGATCGCCCCAATACAACCATGGAGGCAAAGAACGAATGAAAGAAAAACGGCCGTTTATTTTATAGAATCGTAATGTCTGTGTGTGTGTGATTCGGTCAATAGTAAAATAATAATAATAATATAATCTCCCGCCGACCAGTGGCGCCCTAAAAATGAATAACCATAGGAATGGGGCCATTCTCGCGAGAAATTGCCGAAAGAAGGTTTATAGAATTTATAAATATATAATATTGTATGTCTATATATAATAAATCAGCAAATCGAGGGGAGGGCATTAACTAGGTACTAAGTTGACTTCTTTTTTAAATTTATAAGAGTTAGTTAATCTTCTAACTGACTTGGGAACTTAACTATATAGTTTAATTAACTGTTGAAATAATTTAGCTTTATCACATGATTTTAAAATAGTCCATCAAGTTAAATTATCAAAATTCAAAATGTTTTTGAAATTTTTGGTTTTAATGTAAACCTACGCGATTATAAATAAAAAATATTCTTCTATTATAGCTAATAATAGTAATTAATATAATGCTAATATAAATGTATAATAAAAAAGGTCAGCAAGTGGGTAGTACCGCTCTGCTGTACAGTAGGTGTCGAGTAGGTCACTTTCATGGATGTGTTAAATTTAAATTCAATTATATAAATCATTGTATACGAAAAACGATTCTGAGCGAAGACAGTCTGTCAGTCTACATAACTAAATGTATTTTAAGATATTATTGCTAATAAAATAATTCATTTTCATATAAATAATACAGTAGGTTAAATTAATTTTTGCAAAAATATTGCATTTGAAAATTTAATTAAGTGTATAAAATATAGTAATATACTTTAAAAGTTTCAAGCACCCAAGAAAAATCTTTTTAAATTGCAATGATATAATTAAAATTGTTATTCTTCATTTAAATATGTAATTTGTCCAAATTTGAACTTAAAATGTCTAAAAAAAATTAACGAAGTAATACATTTTTATGATTTTATGATTACACTAATAAATATTTACGAAAAACCTTGTTTTAAATTTTCAATCCTTAGGTATAAAAATTGATCATTTTATACATTTTCAACTACTAAAAAAATTGCAAACATTTGAGATTTTGATGAGTTTGGTTAAAATTTGAACTTTAAATGCCTATTAAAAAAAGTGTGCATTTGTATCTTAAATATTTTTAAAACTACATTTAAAACAACTTACGAAAAACTTTGTTTTAAATTTTTAACCTTTATATATAAAAATTGAACATTTTATAAATCTTTAACAACAAAACAATTTGCAAATGTTCGATGATTAATTTTGGTCAACATTTAAATTTAAATGTTTAAAATAAAAATTATGCCTATGTATTTTTATTATTTTAATCTGCTATTTTAACAAATTATGAGGAATCTTGTATTAAATTTTCAAAAAGATTGATCTAACGAAATATTTTTTATCAAAATTTAAAGAAAAAAAATTTGAAAAAACCAAAAATTTCTTAGGCCTACAATTAGCTCAAAAATTGTCAGAATATTTTTAAATTTTTTGGTGTATAAAAAATGATAATCTAAACATTTTGTAAAAATTTCAAACGTTTTTAATTATTTCTTTTTGAATTACATCAAAATAAGAAAATTATTCTCGGAGAAAACTGGTGAATATCCAATTTCTAATTTCAAATGCTCATAAAACATTAGTTTGATTTATCGGTAATTTTTTTTTTTTTTTAGAAAGGTATAAACACTTTTAGAGAATCATGTGTTGAATTTTCAAATCTTAGATTTATAGAGAAAAATTTTTATGAATTTCCTAATCAAAAAAAACTACAAAACATTCATAATTTTAACGTATTTTCTTGAAATTTCAACTTTAGATGCCTATATATAAAAAAACTATTAGAGACTTACGATTAATTTTTTTTTTAATTTTCACTTATAACAAATAATGAAGAACATTGTATTATATTATCAAGTTTTTCGACCGACTGAAATAATTTTTATAAGCAAGAACAAAAAAAAAAAAAAATAAAGAAAACTTGAACATTTTTTATGCTTATAATAGCTCAAAAAAAAAAATCAAAGTATTTTGAAAATTTTATGGTGTATAGAAAATAAATATAAACATTCGGTGAATATTTCATGTATTTACAGTCATTATTTCTTTTATTACATTAAAAATAAAAATAAATTTTGTAAAAACTTTGCTTTGCGAAAAAAATCCCCTTTAATTCCTTAATTTTTTTTTTTTTTTTTTTTTCTCGGTGCGTTTAAAAATAATTGGAAATTTTTTAATTTTAACCCCCCCCCTCCCTCAATGTACTATCTAAATTCACTTTCCTATCAGAAAAGATAGGATATGAAGAAAATCAGAGCCTTTTTATTGCACTAAAACGTGATGATAGATACAAAAAAAAACACAACATTGTAAAATCAATATTTTCATCGCTCCACTCAGAATCTAAAAGATAGGGTGCAATAAATAAAAATAGGGTAGAATGAATTACAACAAAATAACTAAAACATCGTTATTCTTCGTTTAGATATCTAATTTCGTCCAAATTTAAACTTAATATATCTATAAAAAAAACTGTTTATATATATTTTTTTGATTTTATATTCAAAGTATAAACTACTTATGAGAAACATTGTTTTAAATATTCATTTCTTAGCTATAAAAATTGAACGTTCTATACATTTTTCGAAATGTTGATGAATTTTGTCAAAATTTTAACTTTAAATGCTTTTAAAAAACCCGTGCCTATGTGCATTTAATATTTTTTAACAATAAACATAAAAAACGGTTTATTTATTA
>JACXSJ010002892.1:14622-34591 GCA_014851325.1 Pentalonia nigronervosa
CTCAAAATCCCTATTTGAGCACCTCCCGGGATTGAGTTTTTCCAAAATTTTCTTTCGTAAAAACGGGATAAAAAGTATCCTATGTCCTTCTCCTGGCTCTAAACTACCTCCCTGCCAATTTTCAGCTAAATCGGTTCAGCCGTTCTTGAGTTATAAGTGAAGTAACTAACACGACTTTCTTTTATATATATAGATTTATTAATCTATTATATGAATTTGAGTTTAATTTTAGTAGATAATGAATGTTATTTTAGGAAAAATTGAAAGATACAAAACCATTACTTATAATAATATAAAATTTATAATATCGAAGTGAAATGTCATTGAGATTGAAATACCACTAAAATTTAATTAAACTATTACAATATTTCATGCAAATGTAAAATGCTATTTCATATGCAAATATTTGTACATCAACATTTCATTCAGTAAAGTGCTCTGCTTTGAGTAACATGTTCAGAGTTCGTTTATTCGTGCATTAGAAAACTTTCAAATGTAAAATTGATAAGGAATCTAAATAAAATCCCAAAAATGTTTAAATATGCAGTAAAAACCTTTAATTATGCAATAAGAGACTCATAGCATGACAAAAAAATTACATTCATTTATTGAGCTCATGCTAATATTTTTGATTTTTAACATGTATGAATTCACCCTCATAAAGTTAGCAGCACGATTTTAACAGACACATATGAAACACATACAACAAATTTGATGGTAACTTGTTGAAAATTGTTGGATAACTTTCAGACTTTGTTGAAATGGAAAATAGACGTATGTGAAAATATATATTTCTATATATAGAATTTAATTTGTCGGAATTTAATTTCACTGGTAGAGCTTTAGACACTTTTGTGCTGTCAACCATACTCTAACAGCACAACTTTATGTCAGCAAAATTTAACCCCTATAAAAAATTTTAAGCTCAACTTGGGCATTGTTGGGCCACTCCGAGATTTTGTTGGATTTTATTTCCGCAGGTAGAGCTTTTTCAAGGTTGTAAATAAATTATGTCCAGTTCAATCTGTTGGACACTGTTGTGCTTAAATAACACACTGGAAGTTTACTTGTCACTACAATTACAAGCCAACCTACGTAATTCTACAGTATGGTTAAATATTCGTATTTCTTTAGATCGTATTAAAAAATAAAAACGTTTAAAAAAACTCTATCGATGAAAATAAAATCCAACAAAATCTCGCAATGGCCCAACAATGTTCAACAAGTTGAGCTTGACATTTTTTATAACAGATTTTTGCTTTTGATACGCGTTAAATAAATTAAGATAGGTACTTATTTACATCATAAACGTTAAGAATAGCTTAAAAAAATTTTGATATTTAAAAATAATTATTAAATAATAAATTTTCACAATTTATTAAAAATACCTGACTAATTATATCTATAGTATGCCGAAAACCTTGAGACGTGCAATTATAAAATACGCAAAATAAAATTTCATATAATACCTACTAGATCCTGTTCCAACGAAGCTAATTTCTTTGTTACCAAGGATTTAATACGACTCAGCAAGATCGATATGCAAATTCATGAAACCTACGTAAGTCTGTTTACAGCTTTTTATTGCCTATAGCTTATACATTTGTACGCGAGTCCTGATTATGTTAAACGATTATTAGAATCATATGCTACCATAAAAAATAAAAACATTATAAAATCGTCATCGTTGACGGTAAAAGATATTAATTGAAACGCATTATTGTAAATTAATTAAACTATGGAAAAAAATGTGTACAAACGGTTAGATATTTGCGGTATAGGTTCTCTCTGACACTCTGTGTATAATTGATGAATACAACGCGGTGTTTGTTGATTCGACCGAATAATCGTATTCGAGCCATGTGTATGTAAGACTAGAACAGGAGATAACTGTTTCGGGATCGCCATCATACGTTTATGGTAATAATAATATATCGTATCGTGAAAATCGTATGATAAATTATTATTTTACACGGTATAATACGCACGTCAACTATCTCTTCCACAAAATGTCACTCCACCGCCACCACCACCGCCATTAACACCACATGCGACCGCCGTAGCTACCCAAACCGCACAGTTATGATGATTATGCTAAGCCACCTCGGTAATTAAATAACACACGCTCGTAAGTTTCACGTTAAATATAGATATATTATAATATTATATATGCATAACAATATAATGCCAATAACATAATATATACACTTGTATGCAAGCTATCAAAAAGCACGTGTACAAACAAAAAAGATAAGTGCATACATTAAAATATAAAATAATTAAAAGTTTTTTTTTTTTGATTACGTATAATACCGCTGTCTGCGAAATATTTAAAACGACTATATACATTATCAAATAAAAAAAATGTTAAATATATATTTCTATTATCTAAGCATGTCAAGTACATTATATTTTTAAACAGTACTTAAATGAATTAATTATTTTTCGTCGTCACGATGTTTTAACATGTTTTTTATTCATTTTCTCATTCAATTTTTCTAAGTGGAATATTAAAAAATATAATATACAGGGTGATTATTACCAAGCATATAATCACCCCCATTTTGTTTCTTTAATAATTCAATTATCGCATTATTTTTAGAATTTTTAAATATACCTAAAGATTATATTTTCGAATTCTTGAGATTATTTTGTACTATTTAAGGAGGGTCCTGTGTCGATACAAACTTCTGTTTTTCAAATAAGAATCTCATTTTTTACTGTAAATATTATTGGATAATTCTTTTGAACATTTTGATACACCTATTCAAAATTAGAATCAGTAGTTTTTGAGTTATTTAAGTTTGTATACTAAAGATAATATAATTCAATATAGATGCATTTTTATATATTATATTATATATATATTATAATATATATAATATCTATAATATCTACCATGACCGTCACACCGAAATACCATAGTAGAATAGTGTGAATAAGTTTGTGCTTTGAGATAAAATTAGCTTAACAATTATAATAAATATTTTTAATTTCATTGTGTCATACAGAAAATAATAATAAGCCTAAGTAATGTCAAAAAAATTTCTGGTTAATAAATGTCTACCTATTGATTAATATTTTGTTTGAATTACAACAAAATAAACAAAAAATTGTTGAACTATTATCGTTTGTGGAAAAATATTTTTTTTTTTTTGTTGGCATTATTTATTATTTAATATTATAATGCAATTTTAAGTTACAATTCGGTTATTTCAATGAAAATAGTCGTATTTTATTATTATTCCCGGGTATTAAAATTCTCATCTCTGTTCCTATTTATACATACGTATTAAAATTTATACTCTGTAAAAAGTATTGTTAATTTACAAACTCGAACCAATCATGTTTAAGAACCAATAGTGAACGTATAATACTATACGCTGCGTAAGCAGATAGCTTGTTTTAACTTTGAATAAATCTTTAACTTTGATACACCTTTCTAGTATACTCTTAATATAGGATTATCAAAGATGTATAAATGTGTATAAGCTCGGTCTGGAAAATGCAAATAACATTATAGGTATTAGGTATAAATATATAAAGATTAAAGGCACGCTTACACTGTCGCCAAATTCCGTGTGACCGTGTGGTCTGTGTTCGGAATTGTCATTAATTACCAAATTATGTGATATTATTTAGGTTTAACGATTTCAATAGTCATCAAAATAAGTAATAGCCACCTAACTCACGATGTTGTAGTCGAATATGTTCAACTACCCATTTGGTATATTATTGTGATAACGAGTCAACCACACAGTTTAAACATAAATTACAGAATACGGAGACAGTGTAAAAGTACCTATACGATATAAAAATCATCACATTCAGATCGAGTTCTAGACAAGTAAGTACAGGTTTATTCTAGAGGTCATGGTTGTAAACGGGTATTAGAATACACGATACACAGCACCCGGATACACGGGCAAAAAATATATTAAAGCCTGTGTATTTATTTATCATTACCCGTGTATATTGTATGTTAATTCAGAATTCAGATATACTTTAAACATAAATATTTATAATAATCTATGTATATTCCAATAATTATTAATTGGTTATTAATTAATAATAAAAATTGTATAGCTCTTAATTACCTACCATATTCTTTATTATTTAGAGATGTTATAAATAATTTTTAGTTATGCTTAGTAAGATGCATTCGTTTATCGTCTAATATTATATAGGTATAAACTATAAGTATAATAATATATAAAAAATTAATATTTAAACTGATTTCAAGATTAAAGCATAAACAATCGCCAATTATTGATAAATATGATTACGCCATATACTAGGGGATAGTGAACACAATATAATAGGTATATGTGTTCTGTCATGTTGGGTTCAAAAAGTGGAACAACCGTAAGTCAGAACTGCAAAGTAGTGAAATATGATTTTATTTAAATATATTATTATAAAGTTAAATTATTATTAATTATTTATTCAAGCTCACAGGTCTTTAATACACGGGTCTACACAGGTATTTTTATTACACGGGCTTTAACCCCGTTGTAGGTAAAAATACGGATAATACCCGTGTAGTTCATTACAAGTGTAATCGCGACCCCAAGTTTATTCGGTGCATTGGGAATATATTATAAACGACGCGCATAACTCACGCAGGGACAAAAATATGTTATTATAAAAAGGTGCCTACTAGAGTACGGAAAAAAATGTAATGACTTGACACATAGTAATAAAAAATAAAAACAAGAAGAAAATGGAAGATGTTTGGACAACCGCAACGTGAATTCCGTGAATTTTAAGTATCTACTACCTACCAAGCATAAAAAACAAAATTCAAATAAAATCATATAGTAGTAGGAGATTACAATCCAATACGATTTAAAGCCATAAAAAATATTGACTATGCCATAGGCGAAAATAATGAAGGCTGGGAACGAAGCCCCCTAAAATTGTATAGTCCCCACCCCATGCCAAATTTGAAACTTTATTTGTGCATATGAACTATATTAAATTCATTAATAAATGATTTTTTAAAGCTCACTTGAGATAGCTGTTATTGTCATTATTACTATTAGTTTTCTATTAATTTTGTGGTAAATTAAATAAAATTGCATATATTAAATAGTAATTATTAATTTATAAGTTCTAAACTTTAAGTTTGATGAGAAATTAATCAATTCACTCAAATACTAAAGTTAATAACACAAGGTTGATTCTGCTGAACACAAATTTGGTATAAAGTGCATGGCTCAGAGAGAGAAAACAAATAAAGTGCTGGCATCCTCTTAAAAAATGAAACAATTAAATCGTATATTAATTCATCATTAAATTTTACATATAATGTATGTTTATAACTATAGCTATAAATATTTATAGCTATGATTTATTTTATCACTTAGTGTAATTCTCAATATTTTAGTAACATTGCCTTGATCTCAAAATTAACTTGTCACTTGTTATATTATAAATTTATAATCGTAAATTGAAAATAAAATTATATTTTCATAAAATAATCATTTTTTCATATGTTTTATGCCGGTTTGCATTTGTATTCATTTAATAGTTCAATAAAATTTAATTGACCAAATATAGGCCACTAATCATGTTTAAGGGATCATTAGCAAAACAATAGATTTGTCAAATGTTTAGTGATGGTTCATGCAACCTGATATTATAAAAAATTATGTCTGTTTAGTTTACTTTGACATGAAAATAATGCAATTTTATTATGGATGTTATTTATAAAAATTAACACGATTATATTAATTTATATCTTCATAAAAACCAAACAAAATTTACTTAATTATACACATTCATTTTTCAACAGCATAGCCATCATAGTAAAAAAAAGTATATTAGAAATGGATCAAAATAATTCAATTTGTAATAAAAATATTAACTATTAAATAAAATAATAATTTTCTATTAAAAATATAACAATGTACTATAGACGATAATTTTTACAAGTATGTTGTGAACACAGACTTTTTTTTAATAATTATTACATTTTCAGTATTATATATTTATATATTTACTCCTTCTTAGCATAATATGTTGGTGTAAATTTTATTCTTGGTCCTCGATGATTAATTGCATACCTTAATAATGGTGGTGTACGAATATAAATGCCTCGACTTTCAGGTGTCCAAGCTTGTACATAACATATGTCATTTTCAAATGGAGTCACAGCAACCCATCCTAAAATAAATATTTATACATATATTATGTTACTCAATTTATCATCAAAATTATACAATATTAATAATTTAAATATAATCAAATTTAAACAAGGAAATACATTCTACAAGTAGCAGCGCTAAATATGCAACTCAAGTGCAGTTATACCACAGTAATTTCTATGATACACTATGATTGAGTTATCTGAATATATGAGCATTTATATCCTAAGCAAAAATATCAATATTTTTTAAAAACCTACTTATTTTAAAAGAAATTTTTTAGCCATTTAGGATGGGACCAAAAATATTTTTTAATTCAGTGATTTAAAAGAAATTTAGCACCTACAAATACCCTAAATTCCTAATTCCAACTTTCTAAATATATTTAAAGATCCTATAATAAAATATATTCAATTTAAATGTTATATATTTTAGTTAACATTATTAATATATTACAAGTTTAATCTTACAGAGAATATGTTCATATTTGGGCATTCGTGTAGCAGGTGATCTATTACCTCGTTTTAGGTGTATCAGGTGATATATTGTATTATACTAGGTGTAGTTGGTGATCTACAATTATTATAACCTATTATTATATTATATTATTCTAGGTGATATATAAATTTGTTTCATGAAATTTACAAAATATAGGTTATAATCACTTGACAGTAAACCATTCTGAACATTTTGTCGACCCGCTAACAAGGAGCCAATACCCAGACAATAGAATGCATTTGGTCACATCTTAAAATGAAAATACTTCGAAAAATGCATGGCACTACATCAGAACTATTACATCGTCATCTTATTGAAGCATGGTGGAGATCAGTTAATGTTCAAGATACTTTTTTAAAATTTTTAAATGATACTAAAAATGTTTACTGTAATTGAAATTTGTGTTATATTTGGCTACTTATTTTTTCTTTTTTTTATATTTGACGAATATTTGTATGATAATATTATGACGTAGGTATTCATAATAAAAAATATTATGTGTTTTTATACTATTAAAAAAATTATTTTTTTAACTTGTACGTAGATCACTTATCCTAAATACGCAGATCACTCTAATGCAGTAGATCATCTGCTACATGAATGCCCATATTTGTGTTCAATTATAATTAAATTAATTTGTTTATGTTCATTTTTTAAAATTCAATATATAAATCATAATTAGGACTGTGGATATCATGAATTTATAAAATGAATTTATTATTGTATTAAGAATACATTTTTTACAATATACTAATTGTATATTCTAAATTCCTATAGCTAGTAGAAAATATTTTTATTTTTAAATTTAATTAAGTAATATTAAGTAAATAATAAACATAATACTTTAATAAAACATAAAATATTAAATTTTATCAAATTTAAATATAACTATTAATTTTCAAAAATATTTATAATAACTGTAATTCCATTTAAATTATAATTTTCCAAAATTCTATTTGTACCATTAGTAAAATATACTGTCAACAAATAGATGTATAAGTAAAAAAAAATGTATTTATTCAATTAAATAATTTATTAGACAATGACATACAATTGTATAACATTGATTTAAGGAAAAGAGCAGCTTAGGACAAGGACAAAAATCACAAATAATGTAAACAAATACATGTATTTAAATATTTAATTTATGGTCCTCTACCCATCAATGTCAAAAAGAAAAACGATCTCATCAGTATGTCACCCATTGTCACCTGATAACCATTGATAGAATTTATAAATTATTTATTTTACCCTGAACTTTAAACTACATCAAGAAAAAAACAACCATAGAATGAAGCTGACATGAAATAAATTGAAAAATACCTTACATTATAAAATGCCAATATAAATATAATGTATGGAGCAATAATTACTATAACATTTACTTATTGTAGTTTAATAATCATTTAAAAAAAGATTATGTTATGGAAATACAATACTGATAAACTTATTGGACATTCCTACACAGGCTACAATCAATAACTATAAACATTATAAATACAATAAAACTATATAGTTATTATTACTCACCTGCAGATGACAAAACAATATCTGCACAACTAGTTTTTTCATTTATACCAGTTAATTGAATTGGATTCTTATAACTACTCAATCCTGGCCACTTGGACAGCCTTTCTATACTACCACATGGAACTGCTAATAAATGTGTTCCTAAAAGTTTCTCATATACCTCATCAGCGTCATCTGTATTACAAACAGTGATTGGAAGGGTATGGGCACTGAAGACGGTGAAACGAACAAATTTAGCTCCTGTTTTCAAACAGTCAATTCTACCAAGACCACCAACAAACAGTGTTTGCAGAGGTCTTAAGCTGAATGTTCTTGGTTTCATAACAGTGGTAGGCAAAGTCATCATAAGCTCTTCAGTAGTCAATAAGTTGATAGATTGATCTGGATGAACAACACCCGGTGTATCGTACATAAATTTACTGTTTTTGAATTGTGGATCATTTTCGTCAAAACCCAAAGTACTACTAGTTATACGTCTTGTATTAACTTTAACTGCATTTATAGCAAATGGATCCATTTCATTTTGTTTTGCAATGTCATTAACACTTGATGGCTTATAAAAAGTAAAACCAATTTGACCTGAAATATAATTATTTTAGTTTTATAAAATTTTACAATATGCAATAATTGAAAATTATTTATTAATCACCAACCAATAATTGAAGGTAAATTATTCATTTTCAATTTTAATGATCGTCTTTGGTCTGCATCTAGTTGTTGTTCTAAAATCCTTTCTTTTCTCTCATATTGAAGACGCTGAGTCCTCATATACAATCTCCAATTAGATGGTCGCATTATTGGAAACTTCAAAATAAATAGTATTAGTAAAAAAACAAATGAAGTCAATTAGTTAAGCCTTACCTTTAGTAGATTCAGTGTGGTACCAGGCCAGGGTGACGTAGTTGCTCTTTGTACCAAATCTACTGCTTTTACTTTACAATAATCTGATTGCAACAAAGTATTAAACATTGTTGATTTTCCCACATTAGTACACCCGATCAAATAAACATCACCTCTAGTTTGCCAAAGTGAATGTAATTTGTTGATTAATTCTTCAATGCCGAATCCTGTTTTTGCGCTAACAACAGTTACGTGTTTAATATTAACATCTTTCGGAATGCTTTGAACCAATGATTTCTTTGCATGTTCAACCCATCCAGGGAAATCCCCAGGTAACAAATCTAATTTATTACCTACAATAACTACTGGCTTATTGATACCAATACACTCCATTAAATTTGGCCAAATACTGCAAGGAAAATCTGTTAAATCTACCATTAGAATGATTAATGCTCGTTTTTTTTTGATAGGATATAATAGCTTTGGGTATTCAACAGGATCGACTTGCACAGCTAGAGCTGTGTTATATTTTTGCATGAAATGGCATCGTTGGCATACCATAGTTCGGAGATCTTCGGATTCACAGTGACAAAACAATTCGCTAGGTAAGTAGCCAGGTATTGATGAGTTTTGACAATGCAACAACGCTCCACAGCCACCACACGGTATGTTGCTAATGTGTATGGATGGATCGGGTGTACCATACTCCAAAGTCCATGAAGGAATACTGTTTTCCTCCTCTAGATTTCTTTCTTCGTAACATTCATAATCGCTCATCCAGTTCTTAGTCATCAACCCATTCAACTCATCTGAAAGTTAAGAAGAATCAACAATAACACAACGTCATAGTAAAATAATCAATAAAAAAAGGCCCTGTGACACTCACAATCATAATTTATTTCATTGTCTTCATTGTCTTCAGTCTGTTTGCTGACGTCCTTGTCGCTGACAATTTTACTAACAATACTGTACGGAAAATTGTGGAATCTATCGGTTGACACTTCTTCCGCTCTGCATTTTGCTGTTTCCTCTGCGACTGTTGCAGCATATTCGTCCAAGTACTGCAATGACACAGGCTCAACGTCGCACTTCATTTCCTCAAACTTTTGCTTTTTGAACTTCTCCCGCATGTTGGACCAGTGAATCACAGTTTTTTTGCTCTGCAACACCGAATTGTACACGATTTTATCCAACACGTCGTTCTTAAAAGCCGGCGACTGGCCGTAGGCGCGACATCGCCGCTTCAGGTGCGACCGCAACAACCGACTAGCGAACATCACTCCTCGTCAACGTCTAAAATCGCATAGTCTTTAGTCATTAAAATAGTATTATTTTCACGTGTGATACGCTGTAAAACTTAAAACGATATTTTGACTAGAAGCACCGGGCTACATTATATTTAAATTATCATTTATCATTACCCCGGCAGATTTAAAAATTGTTTAGCAGCTGTTATCACGGTTGTGGCTGTTATCAATTTATCTCGGACCACGTTGTTTTTTTTATCACTGTCGAAGGTTAACTGACTTCATCCCAAAACATTTTCAAAAATTAAAAAAAAAATTGTCTTTCGTCACAAAAACTTCCGCCGTGTCCTTCAATAACACCTGCAGAAAGAAGTAAACCATATTATCTGAATTATCTGAAATAATTAAAATAAACAATCCACTAAAATGAGCAAAGTTTGCTTATTCCCCCATAAATATAGTGTACTGTGTACCTAAACAGAAGACCGCACACTATACCATGCGTATACAGAAAACAGTTTACTATAATAAGAGTGCTGTTTTTATTTTACGACATAATTGAATAGTTATTATATTTGATAGTCAGACTCCCAATTATATGTAAAATACAGATTATAGAATTATAATAATTTTTTTTTAAAATCTTAAACAATAGTAATAATAAATCATGTTCACGTATTATTTTTCAAAAAACACATTTAAGTACATCTTAAAAATAATTGTATGAATACATATTAATAAATTATATAATTTCTACTGATTTTTGTCAACTATTTTCATTATATCAACAATTGTTATATGAATAAAATATACAATATATATATTCCATAAAAATAAAAGCTGTAAAATCAATCAAAACATAAAAATATTCAAGATAACATGTAAATAAATATTTATAAACATTTTCCATTTCATACAAACATTTAAATTAAATTTACACTGTCTTAACACATCAATACATAAATACTATAAAATAAAATAAAATGTCAAGTTTCAACAAATGTATAATGGTTTGTCTTAAAAGTATCATATTATATGCTTAGATGCAGTAAGTTTTTTTTTTAAAAATAGGATATACAGATTGCACGGTGTTTATTAGAATAGTAAGCAACTTAATATAAGTTAATAATATAAGTATTTTAAAACAATTATATTGACTAAAAATAAAACAAAGAATCTTGAAATGTTAGGAAAAAGTATTATTTAAAAATCAAAATAACCTTATGTGTCGGTTTTTACAATTTGCGTGTTCGTAGAATTTTTTACAATTGGCTTTTT
Source organism: Pentalonia nigronervosa (assembly GCA_014851325.1). Lineage (NCBI taxonomy): Eukaryota > Metazoa > Arthropoda > Insecta > Hemiptera > Aphididae > Pentalonia > Pentalonia nigronervosa. Next base: position 26,165 of record JACXSJ010002892.1, read on the forward strand.
AGACTTTGATAGTTTTATTATTGGACTCTTGTGCCACATTTCTCCATTAATATTTTTGTCTTCACATACACACAAAAATAATGTATCGATTACCACCTGTAAAATGTAAAATAATAAAATTATCTTAAATAAATCTTAATTAAATGCAAAAATAAAAATAATAAAATAGTTATACATAATAATTTAGTGAACTAAAAAATTAAATTAGCAAATTGTTACATGTTACCTCATGCAATGAAATAACACAGTGAGCAACGAAAAACGCAAATAAACATATAATGATGATTGGTATAGCATAAAAATGCAATTCTGAATTTGATCGCAAAGTAAACAATGTCAGAGAACCAATAATCAGAGTGACCAAACACTTGGCCAGGAATAATATGAAGTCACCAATACTGTTTATGGAACCTAATCGCAATGCATTACCAACAATAACATGCCAAGCCTGAAAGGAATAAAATTATTTAACGATTTTCCTTACAATTGATATTTATATAGTAAACATTATAATTATATACCCTTGAAGCAGCTAAACAAAATCCAATACCTTCCATTGATACTATAGTATATGCATTATGATTGATGTACTTGAAAAAATTGTCAAACGAATATGTACAACAAGTACATGTCTTTTTTATACAATGGTTATTTGTTGACGCTGAATTGCTCCTAAAAAGATTTATTCCATTAAATACAATTACAATACAAAAACAATGAATATGTTTGAATTACTTAGAATGACATGTCGTCAATATAAGCCTGGGAATTTTAAACAGGATAATTAACAGAGATCCAAGTGCTATAGAGCCCAAATGATAGAATGCCAGGTTATACATTGAAGAAAGGACAACAGATTTTTTATTTTTTCCACTGAAAAATAGAATAATTCAAGTAAAATTAACTAATTGCAAAAGTTTGTAGATGGATTACGCACTTGGTGAAATACCATTTTGCTACTGCTCCAGAAATAATCATATGTTGACATGCTAATATAAATTCCGACGACCATATTAAACCAATTATATATACCCACCACATATAACGTACCCAAGTAGCATCTTTAAACTCAATAGCTGAAAAACAATGTTTGATGATAACTAATAGGTAACCAATGACAATAAATAAAAAATAAAACATACCATTGATGAATGGCAAAAAATGTTTTTCAGACTCTTCCAGAACTGATGAATCATTTGTTGTCATGTTTTTCTCTACAAAATCAGTTACTAATTTCAAAGATCTTGTACCAGGATAATCTGTAACAATTTATTGACTTGTCTTAAACCAATTATTGTTAAGCTGAAAACTTTAATTAAACTTACTTGCTGTAGCTAGATGAAGAATTACAGCAGTCCAAAATGCATACAAACCAAGAAGCATAGAAAATGTACACATAGGTTGCCAATATAAGGCTGGGAGTTTAGATAGACAATCGGCTGACTCGTGAAACAAAGTGGACAAAAAATTCAATCGCTTACGCATAGCCAAAACCAACATAAGTATAATAACCTGTAATTTAAGAAATGATTTAGAAACAATGGAGTCTTAAAAAAAACAATTCGATTTACCGAAAATAATGTAAAAAGGATGGAAAGTATCAGAAATGTATGTTCATTGCAAGCATCAGCACTTAATGTTTGTGCCTCAATAGTATTGTCCAGGCGGTTTTTCAAAGTAAAATATTCCCACCAAAGTAAAACCACATTTACTGAAAAATACAAGTTATAAAACATAAATATTAATGTTTTCATAGTAAACACTTAAAAATAATCAAGTAACTAAATATTACCTAGTACCATCAAGCTGACACCAATCAACAATAAATAGGCTATAATTTTTGTAAGTAAATGAATTAACACAATTATGATGAATGTCAATACTAAAAAAAAAAATAATAAAACAAAATTCATTAAATACATTTAACACAATTAATTAATGATTTAAATAAATATTTGATATAATAATATTGCAGTTTTTTTTTTTTTGAAACTTAGGTAAAATTATATAAGGTTTTTATGACATTTTCAGAATTGAGCGCAAACACTTGGTTTTAGATTTATAACTTATAACAAACTAGCTATCCCGCCCAACGTTGCCCGAGCCAAATATTAAGTTAAGATTAACCTGAAGTGATTTATATGCATTTAAACCACCTAAGTAGGCAATCCACTGCATTAGACCACGAACAATATGCAAGTAGTAAATTATCGGGTAGGCAATCCACCTCTGGTGGATTGTGAACCCCATGAAGTGTGGGAGTGAAATCAGAATTAGGTATAAAAACATTGTGACGATTGCCTGTGCCGAAGATTTGTTTTTTTCAATAAATTTATTACAAAAATATGTATATAATAATATATTCTTACTAATTATAATAGTTATAAATATGTAACCATTGATAACCTTATAAATAAACAGAGATTGGTGGTATAGCAACCATTTATAAACAAATATTTCCATCGTAAATCTCAAAATCCCTGTTTGAGCACCTCCCGGGATAGGCTTTTTCCAAAATTTTCTTTCATAAAAACCATCTCCTGGAAATTAGAACAATTGAAAAAAAAATAGAGCGAAATTGGCCCAGTCGTTCTCAATTGATGAATTCTTATACATTTTTGGCTCCATTTTTATATATATAGATTAAAATTTACCAATTAGGATATAATTTATGTTATATTTACAGGTATTTAATGGGAATAAAAGGGCTTTCTCTCCCTTTAGGTAGGATTTTCAAACCTATCACTTATTTAATGAGTTATGTATGCATTTAGTAACTGCAGATGAAAGGACAGACTACTTTTCATACTTTAACTAGCAAGGTTATACCAGTTAGGATACCTGCCTACTTTTCATACATTAACTTATGATATGTCCAATAAAATTTGGAAACTATCATTTTTAAAACGTTGATTTACCAGGGCTTTAATAAAAAAAAATATCAACAATTGCGTGCTAGTCAAAATAACATAATTGTTTTGTATATTCTTACCAAAAGATAATATTGTGAAATACAACATTTGTGGCCAAGTTTTAAACAAATCGTTCAATATTTCTTCTGTGAAATCCCAATCATTCATCATACTATAAATGTTATAAATCAGAGGCAATGTTTGATTGTTCAGTTCTTCAGGAACACATCTATTCATCACATGATGACTTTTGTATACTGGAAATGGGGGGCAAGGGCCCAAAGATGAAGTGAAAATATTAGACTTGTAAAGCTCTTCATCAGTAGTAAAATTGTTCAAATCAAAATTATAGCTATGGCAAATTAATATTAAGAATATTGTCATTAGTATACAAAAATAATAAGAGTACAATTTTAACTAGAAATATACAATTTGATTACCTGCAAAGTAATGATTCTGTTCGATTATAAAATTTTTGAAGATCTTTCAAAGCTAATATATTACTGTCTGGACATTGTTTAACACATATTTGCATACTATGTTCAATGTTTGATGGATCTAAATAGAATAGGAACCTAAGAGCCAACAGTAAATCGCATAGGTATGTTGAGTTTGTGTCCATCAATTGAAGTTAACAATTTAGAAATTTACTTTTTATCTGTAGTATCCAAATTAGAAAGTTTGCTCATTTTGGAATTACCAGAAGAACCGCAAGTGTTGCCAAAACTGTCATGGCCATTGATCAGACGTAAGGGATCACCGTAGATAAAAGCAAACACAGCTATAAATATCTAAATAATTATATGAAATTAGGAACCAATTCATACAATTAATATTTAGTAGGTGTAAAACAAAGCCGGGAATTAACATATTAAAAAGTTAAAGTTAAGTTAAAAATTTAATTTTAATTTAATTTAATTTTGATTTAACTGTTTTTTAATTAACATTTTTATTAAAGTTCATTTTTTTGATTTCAATTTTATTTGTTTTGTTTTTTTTTTTAATCGATTTTGTTTTCATGTCAAAAAATATTTTGGGTTTTGTTGGGTATGATTTTTTTTTATTTTTAGTTATGAAAAACTTCAATGAAGTACTATAAAGAAAAACTGTATAAACACTTTATAGCTTTGAGTTAATAACAAAATGAAATAAGCTAGTTATAAGCAAAAAATCCAACTTGTTTAACTGAATAACAAGTTTGAAAAAATGTGTATTAACTTTTAACTAAGTTAACCAAAAATTAAATTGACTTTGAACTTTGAACATATTAGCTTAATAAACTTAGGTAACTAGATAAAAAAAAAATCATTAACCTATCTACCTATCTAGCTTTATTGTAAAGGAATATTATAACCACCAATTTTTGGCTACCTACCATCAGACACCAGAGAATTAAAAATATGCAAAGCCATACAATGTCTGTACATCCCCTGACACGGATTTGTCCCGGCACTTCAGGCGCGTCACGATCGAATCCGAAGCAAGCCATTTTCGAATTGCTGTAATCGGAAATAAGGTGCAACAGTGACGAGCCTAACAGAGTGTTAGAACTGAAAAGTAGATTGCACTTTGCCCAGAAGTTTGAGCTAAGAATAACAAACAATGAAAATGTCAACAAAGCGACAACAGGTGGCCGGCCACAGCAATGTCTTCCGACGACATCTCGATAGAAATTAATTTGAATTTTCTACGGAGAGTTGAACACAACGGATGCAAATGATGTACGGCACGTGACTATTGGCAGTGTGTACTGACTGACGTCGACGATGGAAATGATGGAATGACGTTGACGATTGACTTGACTGATGAGTGACTACGAAATTATAAGCTATTATTAAACGTAAAATAACTGAATGATTAAAATAATTTAATATTATATACCTGTAACCTGTGTCCTATCTATACAACGATAAAACAAGTTGCATCAATAATATAAACAATTCTTATTATTGTTATTATCATAGCTAACATCAAGGTTGTATATTATGATCTAAAGGTTATTATTACTTATTACAAAATTACATACAAACATTATGTTGATAACACTGATAACATGTTATCAGTGCGGACTGGACCGTCGACATGTGCAGCCGGTTCCACGGAATTCAAATATCACCTTATAAGTTACCTATACCTTATAAGAGCTTGTACAAAGCAGTTAAAGGCAATTCCGCAAAATCAGTTCTCCAGAGCGTTTGAACAGCTTTACCTGCGATGTAACGAGTGTATAACTAGACAAGGACTATATGTATAGGGTTGATGTGAATAAATTTTTAAATATGTGTTTTTACTAACTTTGGTTCGGGAATTTTTCAGACATACTGTGTATAGGTATGAACATGAGTCATAAAACATATTACAAATATTGCGTGTAGAAAATACAAACATAATACAATAAAAAAGTCATTATTACTTAATAATAGATTGTATATACTAAGAAAGACTTCGAAGTAAATATAGAATACAAATCAGAGATAATTAGAAATTGTTAAATATAGTCAGACATATCTATATATCTATATGTATATATGTATATATCTATACATATCCATCATATACCTACAACCATTAAAAGGTTAGCAGGAAAGTTTAAGATATAATTTTTATTTGAAAAAAATAGATTAAACGGTTTAGGATCTCGAGTATCAAGGCTATTAATTTTAAAGAGAATTAAATAAAGTATTTCATAATAATCAATTGAGCCTACCTAATCTATATTATAATATCAGTTTTTGAAGAAATAAAGAGTAAAAGTATAAGACGGTCAGAGAGTAGAGAAATATTAAGAACATTTAAAATATTTTGTAATAAGTATGCAGTGGCGGTCAAATGATTTTTTCATGCGGGGGTGTGGACGATTTTTTAAAATACATTATTTGATCATTAAAAATATAATTTATACCTATATAAAATTTATTATAAATATTGAAAAAATGTCATGGGGAAAAATTATCAAAATTATTTATATGCCTATAAATAACTTAAAAGGAGTCAAAATACATTGAAAATTGTATGATGTATAGAAAATGCCCCCCCCCAAAAAAAAAAAGTATTAAAAAGATTCACTTTCCTATCAGAAAAGATGCTGATGAAGAAAATCGAAGCACTTTTACTGTTTCAAAACGTGTTAACAGAAACAAAAAAAAAACAAACACAACATTTTAATATCAATACATACTTCGCTCCGCTCAGAATCTAAAATAAAAAATAAACTAAGTTAAACAATTATTGTCTGTTTTGGTTCTTAAAAAAATATTTTATATAATTTCATATTATTGATTGTCATAACTTACCTAGTTAATGTATTAACAACATAATATTAAGCTATTGTGATACCTTTGAAAATAAATATAAAAAGTAATTGTAATGATATTACTTTATTTAACACAAAAGAATAACCTAACCTGATAAAAAAAAGTAACTAAAGAATAATTTAATTACAATTTTGAAAGGTAGTTCGTAATGCAATTTAATTACCAAAACAATGTAACTGCCCAACATTGCTAGTATATATACGTTTATTGTATAAAAATTATGATTTATATTTTTTAAAGCCGGAAAAGACGACACTACAAGCAAGAAGGACTACCCACAAGTCACAAACCAGAGCTTCTTTTCATTTCTATGTGACGGAAAATCGATAATTTATTATAGCTTGTAACTTTTAAGTATTTAAAATGCATAATGTTACAACTTTATACATAACATCAGTGCATTTTTGCGCAGTGTTAGCAGTTTGAATTTAATAATCATTGGAAATATTTTACATAGAAAAACCATGATGAATAATCTACTAGTACAATAGTGTAATTAAAATATTCTCTGAAACAATCAAAGCTATTGAAGCCTTTTCCTAGATGAAATTAAGAAAAAAAAATATTAAAATTATATTAAAAAAAAGGTCGGCAATAAGTGGTTACCTATCTGCTGTACAATAGGAGTCGAGTGGGTCACTATAATGGATTTGTTAATTATGAATTTAATGATGATATGATGATGATTTTATACGAAAAACGATTCTGAACGTAGACGGTCTGTCAGTCAAAATTACTAAGTATACTTTATGATATTATTGTTATTAAAGTATTTCATTTTACTTTTAATAATACAGTAGGTTGAATTAATTTTTGCAGAAAACATTGCATTTGAAAATGGCATTGAGTGTATAAAATATATTAATATTATATTAAAAGTTTCAATCATCCACGAAAAAGTACAACGAAATAATTAACATCGTTATTCTTCGTTTAAATATCTAATTGTGTCCAAATTTAAACTTAAAATGTCTATAAAAATCAACCATATAAATATATTTTTAGATTTTTTGATTATAATATAAACTACTTACGAGAAACCACTATGTTGAAAAGTGTCGAGTGTGTACTGTGTATATTTCGGTTAAGATTTCAAATTGCATTGGCTGTTCTATCCTCTGGCATTACTGCCACATTGTTGGAAAGCGGTCGAACTGCACATTCCGCTTTCAAGCTGCCGATGAATTTTCTTACGGTTGACAAGCCAACGTGCATAATTACCAAGAATTAGGCAATAGCGAAATTGATTCGAGAATACAAAATCATTATTTGGGATGAATGCACGATGGCGCATAAACGAGCTTTAGAGGCAGTTGACCGAACGATGAAGAATTCACGAAATGATTCGAGACGATTTGGTGGAGCTATAATATTGCTCTCCGGAGACTTTCATCAAACGCTTCCTGTTATCCCAAAATCTACTGCTGCCGATGAACTTAACGCATGCCTTAAAACGTCGTATTTGTGGCGGCATGTTAAGATGTTGAAATTGACCACGAACATGAGAGTCGCGTTGCAGAACGACACATCGGCTGTTGAATTCTCAAGACAACTGATGGCGCTCGGCAATGGCCAAATTCCTGTTGATATTTCAACTGGATTGATATCGTTTCCTGAAAATTTTTACTTGTTCATCGTTGAAAGAGGAACTCATCACCAAAGTGTTTCCCGACATTAAAGAAAATTATAAAAATCTCGATTGAATTAATGAACGGGCAATACTAACAGCGAAGAATAAGGACATCGATAGCTTGAATTTTATTATTCAAAGTCAAATCGCTGAAGAACTGCATTCGTACAAATTCGTTGACACCGTAACCGATGAGAATAAAGCGACCAACTATCCGATAAAATTTTTGAACTCGCTTGATATGCCAGGAACTCCGCCTCATAATTTACAGCTGAAGGTGGGATCAATCATAATCATGTTGCGAAATTTGAATCATCCGAAATTGTGCAATGGTGTGCGATTGTCCGTCAAGAAACTGATGAACAATGTGATTCAAGCGACCATCATCAAGGGAAAATTCAAAGGAGAGGAAGTTTTTATCCCACAAATTCTGATTATTCTGACGGATCTTCCATTCCAATTCAAGCGGATTCATTTCCCCGTTCAATTGGCTTTTACGATGACAATTAATAAATCGTGAGGTCAGTCGTTAGAAGTTAGTGAGATCAATCTTGAATTCATGTGTTTTTCG